>OX155978.1:11581614-11884669 GCA_944548615.1 Micropterix aruncella | reverse complement strand
TCTCATCACATCAATATGTTTGCATCCCGGCTATTTCGTCTTGAATGATCAGATGCCTAATATTTGGGCATGACGTATGGCCAAAATATTCGACTTTGCGGATTTATATTGCCCTCGATATATATATGTTCTTGCTCAAACGGTACATGCTTAAGATACCTTCATTATCGACTTTGTCAATCCAGCTTATAGCCGCTTGAAACACTTTGGTTACGATCGTAACCAAAACAAAATATCCGTAAAAGCACCGTGGTTACTTTCGTAACCAATTTTGTAACCGGCGAATTCCATGGCAGTTCCGTTTGTATTTTATTTATTATCAAAATTAACTAATAACAGTTGGGGATTGAGCTAAACGTAAGCGGTGGCTGAGGTGCGGGGACCGGCGTTCGGTCTCGCCACCACAGACATTAGAGCTATAATATCTCTCGCCCGGTGCTACTCGACAGTAATAGGTATAAGTATGTACGCTAACGAAAGAATGCGTGTTCTACGAACGCTTGTCCCGCACCTCTGCCACCGCTTACAGTTACCTCAGTCCCCAACAGTAGTTTTTTTTAAAATTCTTTCTTAAATTAATATTCAGTGCCGATTATTATCTAAAAAACCTGTTATCAGTCTTTTCCAGTAGCATTCCGTAAATTGTAATTGTAGTTGTATACTTCTACGATTCATACCGTTAATAACCATATCCAGATACTTCATGTCCTTCAAACACTCGAATGTCAGTTCTTCTTTATTGGCTGCGAGGACTTGGTGAATTTCCTTCCTGACATTGTTCTGGGCATCCTGGTTTTTGGCCAATTCAAATATTATAGAGCTTAGTGTACTCGAAACCGTTTCGTAGTTGGCCGCGAAGAATATGAAGACTTGGGATTCTAAATTTGTTCCTTCCAACTCTGAAAATATGTAATAAATATTATTTATTAATCTAAAATTTTATATGTAAGTATATGTGTGGAGTTTTTTGCCCAGTGGAGCCAGCTGTGGGGGTCCCCTTCGCTACAGGTAAGAAAATCATCAGGGACTGCTTGGAGCAGGAACATCGGGCTTCCTGGAAACAGAGTCAGGGATGTCGCCAGGCAAAAGCCATGATGGAGCAACCACTACAGAAGAAAACCAAGGCCCTACTTGACATGAGCAAGAAGAACCTTAGAACCACTATCGGTCTCCTCACCGGACACACGACCCTTAGAGCTCATCTATTCAACCTTGGCTTGACTGAGAGCAAGGATTGCCGAATATGTGGTGAGGAACCTGAAGACAGCATACACATTGTTGGCCGCTGTCCAGGGCTCGCCGCCAAACGACACAGTTTACTGGGACGAGCCTTTCTCGAACCCAGCGATCTGCCCAACTTGAAGGTCAGTGACCTACTTGGACTGGTAAGAAGTACCGGGCTACTAGCTGACCTCTGACCTAACCACACAGTGGGTAGTTACAAAAGACCTTTCAGATCTAGGTGACATCAAGGGCTGGAAACAAGCCCCCCACTCCATCTACTACTACTACTACATATGTGTGGAGAAAATGGTTCCTGTGCAGTTAAACCAGTGAGAACTGCTCGTTTTTTCTTGTCACGGTTGAGCTCCTATTCAGTAGCCTCCTCTAAGAGGGTCTATCCCGTTAAGGACTCTGTTTCCCATGCCACGGCAGGTAGATTAGTTCCTATGGTGGATTTGCTCACCGAACGGCGTCAGCCAATTGACTGTGCAATCCTGAAAATAACTGGAGGAGTCTGGAGACGACATACAGTTTCCTAATCAGCGGGGATGGATGTTGGTCTGATTTCACCCACTATTGAAACGGGCAAACGACGCCACGGTCCGCGATAAATTCGAACGGATTTACCGCTGAGTTAACAACAGATAGAGGCCGCGCAAGCGACTTCGGACTTGTGATGGGAAGATGGATAAATCCAGTCAAACCTGGTAGTGAGGGCGTGAAGGTGCCCGCTGTGTCTAATTCTCAGTGTCATGCTGGTTTGACTCTCGCGCGTAGTGGCGTAGCTATACGGTGGACTGTGTTGACCTCAAATGTGGACTGTTTCTGCGTTCACCTTACGGTTAAAAGAATGATCCAATATCGTTATAACTCCATGATGTGGCGGTTTCGCCCATTGTAGTTGACTTATCCAAAGTCTTGAGTATTGTTGAAAGGCAAGGTTGGTTTTTTAGTACTAACACATACAAAATCGAAGACTATCGCGGTTGTTTGACATTATAAATAGGAATTTGTAGCACCCGACGTTTCCGTGAGTTTCAAAATCCCATTGAGCTATCCAAGGAACAATTCTACTTTCCTCGCATGATCCGGGAAGCCATTGAAATAAGAAGAACCCCGAACTGCAATAGAGACGACGGTTACAAACTCTTTTCTACGTGGAACCCTCTTCTTAAAATGTTCCTGCAGCCGAACGCCGATTGCAAAGACGTAAGACAGGATACAGTGAGTGTTGTGTGCAAGACGGATTTTCAAAATTCGCGCGCTCCGAGCCCAGCCCCCCACCACCAATTTGCGGTGTCAACTACAACGGGCGATCCCGTCACCACAGGACGTTTTAACGATTTTTTCGTTCTGTCGCCCTGCAGTGAACGTAGAAGACTTTGGACAGAACAATAGAACAACGTAGAAGACTTTGGACCAACGTCTAGCTACGACACAACCCGCAAGAAGCCAACGCCTTACCGCGAGATAGCCAGTGTTACCTGGCGGGCCGACCCTCGCGCCCTTGCTTCCAATTGTGACCAGATTTCTCCGTTCTCTCGATTGGTTCCGAGTTCGAGGTCGCTTGCGTGGTCCTCTCCCTTACGAAGCGGTGAGACGGTGTGCAACGAATCTATCGCGGACCAAGGCGTCCTTTGCCCGACTCTGAACCGGGATCGGATGGCCAATGGTCATTTTAAGAGCAGTCGCCGTATACCACCCCCGCTCTATAGGAAACAATACAGTTCCCAGACTTCCCCGACTGTTAGTCGGAGAGCACAATCGATTGGCTTGCGCCGCTCGGTGCGCAGACCGTCCAGGAGCGCCAGAGGTTTGATTCCCAGGGGAGACTGGTTGACCCAGTGTCCTACCCAGGTTCGCACCCCATGCGTGGAGGCCATCGGATGGGTGTTGACCCGTGAGTGTGACCGACCCTGAACACATGGGTCATCGTGGCCACGTCATCATGGGCCCGTTAGCTCCCAGCCCCCCACCACCGTTATAACCTACGCAGTGGCGGCAGCGGTATGCGGCCTACCCGCAAAACAACGGATTGACAGCTCTTCAGTCTATCCTGGACAACGGCGGCTGCAACGTCACCGAAACGTCGGCTGCTACAAATTTCACGCGGTAAATTCGTTTTCTATCCTATTTTTAATGTACATACAATGAAACCTGAATAGTAAATACAGAACCATTATTGAACTATCTTCCACGAACATGTTGTATATCGAGACACAGTAATTCCTGGAAAGGGTATTTGAAATCCTTCCTGGGCCTAGAACCCACTCAGTATTCAGTATTCAATTTATTTATTCAGAATATACAATAAAAGCATGAATTATGAATTAAAGCTAATTATCGCATATTAGAATTCGTCAGTTTAAATGTAGATATAAAACGATTAAAGCATAAATATTAATTCGACAATAGCGTTGACTAAAGTCGGCTTTACACGGCAAACAAATAAAATAGAAAAATAAAAAAAATTGAGCTGAATCCATGTTCATGAGTATACATATAAAATAGATTATTATAAGAATATTAATAGTCATCAAGCACTTTATACAAAAAATAATCACACAATAGGAAGTATCAAAATAAAATTGGAAAAAACAACGTATGTATATGATCAGGTATGTTACATTACACATTGTAATCTACATATTAAATATTAAATTCATAATATTATTATTAAACAATAAGAACTAAAATGAGGTACCTGAAAGTTACATATTAATGTTATTCCCATTTGAAGGAATTGGCATGCTCAAAAAAATCACCCAGCTTATAGAAAGCATGTGTGGATTGTAGCTTTTGTTTAATAAATCTTTTAAACGCCTTTGTTTCCATCTTTCTTGTGGAGAGTGGTAGCTGGTTAAAGAGCTTATAGCTCAAATATCCAAAGGACTTTTGTGTCTGCGTAAGGCGTACTTTAGGCAGGATAACGTCATCACGTCTGCGTGTATTGTGGGAGTGCATATTCCACTATAGGAGTATCAGACTTTCTCCTAAAACTTGCCACCAGAGAGTGGCTAGAAAGAGAGCAGGAAATCTACTGGAGGGATGCGCCCGAAATGAGCCAATCAAATGACGACATGAAGCCGCCCTTCGCACATATTATTCAGGCATAAGCTCTAACTGGGTAAACCCCAAATTGGAACAGCGCCATGACTAATGACAGGACATAATACCCCAACAAACACCTTCCAACCGAAAAAAAGACTTTGCCTCCTCTTCGAAGGAGCTAATGGGCCATGTTACAATTTGGCCACTAAGACCCTTTGTAGGTTCGGCCAAACGCACGGGGCACCCATTCAGCGGCCTCCACGCAGAAGTGCGAGCCCGGGTAGGACTCTGGCTTGCGAGCCAGTTTCCCCTAGGAGTCAACCTTCGGACGCTCTTGGACGGTTCGCGCACCGTGCATTTCGACCGACAGCCGGGGGAGTCTGAAAACAGTAATGTCTCTTATAGAGCGGGGGTAGTTCTTAACCTTACGGCATCTGCTCTTGAAACGACCAATCGACTACCCGATAGATGGGCAAAGGATACCGTGGTCCGCGATAGATTCGTTAGACACCGTATCACCGCTACGTAAGTGAGAGGACCGCGCAAGCGACCTCAAACCTGTAACCATTCGGGAGACCGGAGTAATCTGGTTGCAACTGGCCTGCTGGGCAATTAACCTGGTTAATTCGCGGCAAGGCGTTGGTCCCTTACGGGCGAGTGGCGTTACTAGACAGTGGATTGTTGTTGTCACAAGTATTCTATGCTCACCTCACTGGAGACAGAACTATGTAATATCGTATAAACTTCCTGAGGTGACGGGTTAGCCCGTTGTAGTTACAGCTCTTGTTGCTTCCTCTTCAAATATTAATGAAATTGAATCGGTCATATCGAAAACCTTATGTCACATTTTGCACATAATTACTTTTTTTAATATGGGTACTAAAATCATTGCCAAAATTTCATCTCAATCGGATTAAGTGTTTGGGCGCTATCCTGGGTGAATAAATCGACACAGACAGACAGACAGACTGACAACTTGGGTTGTCGACTACAGCGGGTGAGCCCGTCACCTCAGGAAGTTATAACGATTAGTCGTTCTGTCTCCCTGGAAGTGAACGTAGAAGACTTGTGGACGAAACAGTCCACCGTCTAGCTACGCCACAAGCCCGTAAGAGGCCAACGCCTTAACTGCGAGATAGCCAGGAATGTTACCTGGCGGGCCGACACTCACCCCCTTACTTCCAATTGTGACCAGATTACTCCGGTCTCTCGATTGGTTACGAGTTCGAGGTCGCTTGTGCGGTCCTCTCTTTTACGAAGCGGTGAAACGGTGTTTACCGAATCTATCGCGGACCACAGCGTCCTTTGCCCGGCTGTTCACCCAGGATCGGATAGCCGATGGTCGTTTCAAGAGCAGTCGCCGTAAGGTCCGCAACCACCTTCGCTCTATAGGAAACAGTACTGCTTCCAGACTCCCCCGACTGTTAGTCAGAGTGCACAGTCGATTGGCTTACGCCGCACGGTGCGTAGACCGTCCAGAAGCGCCAGAAGTTTGATTCCCAGGGGAAACTGACCATAAGGCCATAGTCCTACCCAGGCTCGCGCTTCATGCGTGGAGGCCGTCGGATAGGTATTGACCCGTGAGTGTGACCAACCCTGAACAGAATGGGTCTTCGTGGCCAACTCAGCAAGGGCCCATTAACTCCCTGACAGACTGACAGACAGACACACACACAGACGTCACATAAGTGCGTCCACAATACTTACGCTGCCAGGAAAGTAAAATTAACACTTACTGAAAAAGGTGCCATCACTCCTCTGCCAGCCGCCCTTTTTCTTATGTTCCAAAAGCATATCGATAAAGTCGTTGCGCCATATTTTGTTGGTGTTTTTATCATTCTCTATACTCTGTGTGAATTTGGTAACGAACTCATAGACGTGCGCTGGGAGAACTCTAATTTTGAAGAATCCCAGCAGCCTCGGGCTTATAAACATTAGACCAACTTTTAACGCGTTCTTTGACGAACCGTTGAATATCTGAAATAGAAAATAAATCGGTTGTATCACCCCCAAGAATTTTCAGACAAGTAGCCAAGGGTTGATTTCATTTGATGAGTGCCCTTTCTCGGCCAGCGAACGAACCCAGTTGGGTTCCCTTCAACCGCCGTTTCTCGGTTAAGGGCGAGGTTGGGCAAAGATAACTTTAATATGATCAGGTCAGTCCATAAGTTCTCGTGAATTTTAAGCTATTGCATAGCTTTTATCGCGGGCCTAGGCCAGCGCGGCGACCGAATGAAGAAATTTCTTAACGAAAATTAATGATTTTAAACTGATAATCACGTCTAAACGAGTATTGCTTACGATTCCAAAAAAATATATGTTAAACAAGAACATTTTCCTAATATTCTTAGCTTTGAATATTTTAGATTTTGTTTATATTACATAGTGTAATTAATTTGTGAAATTAGGTCTAACCGAACACAAAAACGACTACTTCGCAAATATTATCTGGCGTATTATTATGAAACCTGCACCATTTTGAAGATAATTTAATTATCTATCTTTATATCTACGAATTTTTCGAATAATCCGGTTTTTTTGCTTTATCGAATAAAAAATTCGTGCGCGGCGCTCTATCGGAAGACGTTTAAATTATTCCGAATCATTTGCTAGCGCAGCCGCAAATGATTCGGAATAATTTCAACGTTTTCCGATAGAGCGCAGTTATCTGATATCAGAAAAAATAAAATTAATAAATAAATATAATTGCATAAGTTGTTTAAAATGCTATGCAATAGCTTTACCGCGGCAGTCCAGATTTTAAATTATGAGTAGATTCAATATATAAAAGTCTTAACCTAACTAGGCTGCCGCCTGTTCCAAGGTAGACAATTTATTTTAATTATCCTAAGAAATCTATAATATTATATTGTATAAATAAACAAAATTTTCTGCACATTTCTCATAATATATAAAACATTATTAAATAAAACTTAAAACACATGATATTTTAGATTTTATCTCGCTTAAAGAATTAGTCCGCAGTTTATCTCAAACGTAGAGCAGCTCGCTTAATTTCCCTAAAAACCTCGACGAAGATATTTGAACTCTAAAATTTCAAGTCAGTTACCTCCTTTAGTATTGGTATCAACGGATCAGTATCTGGATTATCAAGTGCTTCCCCATTAACACCGAACACTCCTCTAGATATCATGTCGCTTGTGTACCTAGCGCACATATCAACCACGTCAAAAGTTGGCTCTGCAAAATAAAACAAAATTCGACTGACATCATAGACTTATCCTTGAAGGCAGTTAAAGCTATTAATTAAACGATGAGAGGATCAATATTTGTTTGTATGAATTTCTACTAAATATAAACAGAACGTTGGCAACAGTAACGTACAATATTATATGCTTACATAAACAACATAAAAAAGGGTAACATAAAATATTTGATGCTGAGAAACATAACATCAACAATTTCATATTGTTTATTTATTAAGCTATTGCATAGCTTTTATCGCGGGCCTAGGCCAGCGCGGCGACCGAATGAAGAAATTTCTTAACGAAAATTAATGATTTTAAACTGATAATTACGTCTAAACGAGTACTGCTTACGATTCGAAAAAAATATATGTTAAACAAGAACATTTTCCTAATATTCTTAGCTTTGAATATTTTAGATTTTGTTTATATTACATAGTGTAATTAATTTGTGAAATTAGGTCTAACCGAACACAAAAACGACTACTACGCAAATACTATCTGGCGTATTATTATGAAACCTGCCCCATTTTAAAGATGATTTAAAAATCTATCATTTTATCTACGATTTTTTTCCAATAATACGTTTTTTTTTGCTTTATTGAATAAAAAATTCGTGCGCGGCGCTCTATTGGAAGACGTTTAAATTATTCCCAATCATTTGCTACCGCAGCCGCAAATGATTCGGAATAATTTCAACGTTTTCCGATAGAGCGCAGTTATCTGATATCAGAAAAATTAAATAAATAAAATAAATAAATAATTATAATTGCATAAGTTGTTAAAAATGCTATGCAATAGCTTTACCGCGGCAGTCCCCGAGTGCCACACGTATTTTTTTCTTATATATATATATATATATATATATATATATATATACATATATATATATATATATATATATATATATATATATATATATATATATATATATATATATATATATATATATATATATATATATATATATATATATATATATATATATATATATATATATATATATATATATATATATATATATATATATATGTATATATATATATATATATATATATATATATATATATATATATATATATATATATATATATATATATATATATATATATATATATGTATATATATATATGTATATATATATATATATATATATATATATATATATATATATATATATATATATATATATATATATATATATATATATATATATATATATATATATATATATATATATATATATATATATATATATATATATATATATATATATATATATATATATATATATATATATATATATAAATATATATATATATATATATATATATATATATATATATATATATATATATATATATATATATATATATATATATATATATATATATATGGTTCAGAATATCCGAAAGAGCGGACGCCAGGGTCGATAAATCTTCCCTAAAAGTGAGACCCTCTTACAAAGGGTAGGAAACATAATTAGTCACGGACGCCGAGGATATGAGATTCCTTGAAAAATAGCTGATAACTCAAAGGAAAGGACAGAAAGGGGCTATAAAATATAAAATAAACGAGCGGTCGACCCTGAAACACGAGAATCCAGGGACCGACAACGTTCCCATTCAAAATAAATCGTGAAAAGGACCCCTTAGTAACACATGGTAACGATAAATTCCCTGGCGAGGCGACTGGCAAAAGACTACGAAATAAAAACCGTGGACGTTACAAAAAATCATACATACTCCAAATCCCACAATTCCCCCTAGAAATAATATAGTTTAAAATGTAAAGAAACTTGCATGATTAATTAATTAAGCATAGCATATAGTATTTCGTTTAATGTAAAGTAAAGCGCTAGGAGAGACAACTTAATTAGCCTAATTAACGATCTAACATTAATATTAACTTGTTACTAATGACCTGAAACTAACCTATGTTTAAGACAATATGTACTCGGGAACGGTGGCGTTTGCGACGAGAATCTGTAATAACAATAATAATAATAATGCTTTATTTAAGAGGAAGTAGTACGAAAATTATGTCTTAAAAAACTACCCAACTAGGTTCATGCCTGTACTAGGGTAGATTCTTTTCTTTTAAATTAAGCAAATAATATGTCTATAAAATGTTTAAATGTACGACAGAGACAACTAGTGTATTCGCTTCTCGCTCTAGCGTGCAAGCGAGGAAGCATGATCGCGATGTCTCTCTCAAACGGGGTTGCATCTGTTATGCGCCCTGTCTCGTTATTGGACAAAACGTGTGCGGCGCAGTAATAGGGGTGTGTTTAGAAATTTCTGGAAGGATCTAGACCAATGAGAGGTAAGGGCGGTCGCTATCTTAAAAAAAATGTAATGGCGATCGACGACAGAAAAGAGCGAAAGCTTCAGTTGTAAATTGGCAAAGGATCAGCGTGAACGCGCCGCGATCCAAGCACCGGGACTTACTAGTAAATTATAAGTACTCGGAACTCAATGTAAAAGTAAAGATAAGTGACCGAATAAAAGAAAGTCTCGCGAATAAAAAGTGTTTATTTTCGACGGAAGCTTATCCTGCGTGACCTGAGGAAAGTGAGGTTCTATCACGGAAGCCTCTCGCCGAACTAATTTCCTTGTGAGGTTGGAATCCACCAATCGTTCGAGACAACCACCCCTGAGAGAAAAACCAACCTAGCTGGTGAGTGATTACCATTTGAATACAGTCCAAGGTGAAAACCATTGAAGATAATCGAAGGGGTAATTACCCAGCACAAAGGGGGTCGCGTAAATTCACAAGTAAAGTGGGTTTATGCAAACCGGGTAAAAATCCCAACCATCGTGGTCCTCCGTCAAGCCGAATAAAGAAAATCGGAAAGAAAAGTGACTTTGGATCAAGAACGAGAAAGAAAAATAAAAATATGGATTCGAAAAGCACGCAATCCGAAAATCCAAGACCTTCATCGCGCGCCTGGTCAGAGAGCAGCAGAAGAAGCGAGCACGTTCAGGAACTGCGAGCAGCATCTGAAGAACTTCGAAGAGTGAACCTCCAAAAAGCCAAGAAAAAAGCTGATAAAAATAAATTGGATGCGGAACTGAAAAAAGTGGCTGCGCGGCGCACGGCGCGCAGAGCGGCTGAAGAAATCGAAGAAGAGGCTGACATGGACCTTCAACGAGCAGCGATGCAGGAAGAACTGGATGCAGCGGAAGAAGACTCGCGGCATGCTATGAGGATGCTGGAAATTGTCTCCGAAACCTTCGGGACAGAAACGAGCAGTCAGGAAAATGATCGCGACGTCGCGGGGGACAACACGGCAGCCAGCAGAGTGTCGAGATGGGCCGAGTATCAAACTCCAGCTGCTGAGACGTCCCCAGAACCCTGGGGGGGAACATTCGCAGAAGAAAATGGAGAAGCGGCACGGCGGCGTGAAGACGGCGGGCGATCGGAACCGGGCAACGCGGCGGCGTCCGGCGCGACGGTGGCGGACGGCGCGACGGTGGCGGACGGCGCGGCGAATGCGGGCGGCGCGGCGAATGCGAGCGGCGCGGCAGCTGCGGACAACGCTAGGGCAGAGACCAAGGCGGTGTCGGCGGCGGCGGTAAAGGCCGCCGCTGATACGGACCTGGGTACGAGCAGCGATGGAATTAGCAGCTCGAGCGAAAAAATGATAAAAGAGGTATGTAGGATTTTTTCTGTAGCGTCCACAAAACCGCATTTTGCAAAAGAGTTACCTTCATTTCACGGGAATCCTTTAGAATTCGTAGCCTTCAAAGCTATTTTCAAACAGTCGACAGACGTAATGCATTTAAATGATGCACAAAACTTATTGCGTTTGCAGACAGCATTAAAAGGTAGAGCACGCGAGGCAGTGACAGGCTTGCTTTTAAGTCCTGACAACGTGACAAATATCATGACCACGTTAGAGGCGCTATTCGGTAATACGAATTTAATTATTCAGAATTCAGAGAACGATAGCGGATTTGAGGAAAGAAAAAGGGTTATCTGATAGTCTAGATGCAGACGGTTTAATGCGATTTGCGTGCCAGATAAAAAATCTGGTCGCGACCGTAAAATCGGTAAATAAATTAGAACATCTTTATAATCCAGACTTATTGGCTTCACTTGTGGCAAAATTGCCAAAGAACTTATTAACTCTGTGGCTAGCTGACAGGGGAAGGGTTGGTTTAAACGATCCGGTATTAGTTTATTTCGCATTATGGTTAGAGAAATTAGCGATCAGCGCACAAGACGCCGGTCTGTGTACCGCAGAGCTCCCTAGGAAAAGTTATGATAACCCGCGAGACAAGAGACAGAAAGAAACGGGCTCTAAAAGATATATTTTACATACCCAGGGCAAAGAAGACCCTAAGTGCCCTCGGTGTGAGAAATCCCATTATTTAAATAAATGTGAAGAATTTAAAAATCTAACTTTAGCAAGCCGCTGGGATGAGATAAAAAAAATGCGTAGGTGTTTTAAATGTTTAGGGCACAACCACGGCCGAAAATCGTGTTCGGCATATAAACGGTTTCCAAAGGGCAAATATCATTATCTGCTGACCGCCCCGCCGCCTGCGAACGAGGCGGACATCGCGGCGGCGCCGCGCGCGAGCTCCGAGGTAGTGGCGAACGCAGTATCTGGAAATCAGGTCATTCTGCAAGTATTACCGATAACCGTAGTTGGAACCCGGGGTAGAAAAACATTATATGCGTTGTTAGACGCAGGCGCGACTGTTTCACTCATTGATCAGAGCGTGGCAATAGAACTAGGCATTCGAGGCCCGACGCAGGGATTACAGCTCTCTGGAATCGGGAATATGAAAGAGAGTAATAGCAGTGCCGAAGCGGTGTCCTTCAAAGTAAGGGGAGATTTAGGTAAGAAGGAATACGTAGTACGAGCTTACAGCGTAGCCTCGTTAAATCTACCGGAGGTCAAAAGCGTGATAAGTGCGCAGAGGCCGATCGGAGGGATGGTGCGTTCGACTCAGGCGACGACCGTAGAACCTGACCTGCTCCTGGGAGCTAATTGTTGGGAACTGATAGTCTCTAGAGGATTAAAAATGGTAGACGGGGGCCTATCGGTATCTAAAACACTCCTGGGGTGGGTGGCTATCGGCGGCAATAACGCTCTCGAACGAGACATTAGGTACCCGGCGCTATGCTTAAATCAGGAAAATGAACCTTCTTTAGATAAATTACTTGAAGAAAATCTGAAGCTAGAGTACGATTGGCCACAGAAAAAGCGAAAGCTTCAGGCCGATGTTAGGGCTGAAAAAATCTTAGAAGATACTACTTCTTTTAAAAATGGAATATGGGAGACAGGTCTGTTATGGAAAGAGGTGAACTTTTCCGTACCAGATAACCGAGACATGGCAATGACTCGGCTGAGGTCAGTGGAACGGAAAATGGACTCCGACCGTCTTTATGGAGAAAAATACTGCCAGCAGATAGAGAGATATCTAGCTGAGGGGTATGCTTCGGAAGTCGAGGAAAAACAATTAAAAAACCGCCCTCGAGTGTTATTTCTTCCGCACCTGGGGGTTATTCACCCCGCGAAGAAAGACAAAATTCGTGTCGTTCACGACGCTGCGTCCTCGGGCGCAGGCGGGTCGCGGAATAGCATGTTATTAGGTGGACCAGACTATTTAAATAGCATATTAGGAATTTTATTACGATTCCGTGAAAATGCAATCGCTTTCACGGCCGACATACGAGATATGTATCTTCGGATAAAAGTGAGAGAGGAAGATAGCTTCAGTCAGCTGTTTCTCTGGCGAGGTTTCCAGCGTGAAAGTCCTCCAAAAATCTTAAAAATGGACTGTCTAATATTCGGTAGTTGTTGCTCCCCGGCCTCCGCGATCTACGTAAAAAATAAAAACGCAGCTCGGTTTAAGGACCAGTACCCAGCGGCTGTAAAAATAATAGAGCGCGATTCGTACGTTGATGATTTGCTGGCGGGAGTAGACACGTTAGAGGAAGCAAAACAAGTCATCAGGGAAATTAATTTGATTCATAAAGCTGGGAATTTCACTATGACCGGTTGGGCTTCAAATAAAAACGAGGCTTTAACCGGGATACCAGAAGAAAACCGCGCGCTCGCGCAAGTATCTCTGGAAAAGGGTGAGTTGACGTCACAACGTATATTAGGCTTGACGTGGCTACCTGCCTCTGATCAGTTAGCATTTAATGTGAGCATGGACCGCCTCAGCGAAGATCTGACGACGGGAAATAAGATTCCGTCGAAGCGGGAAGCGCTAAAATTAATAATGCAGCTATGGGACCCAATGGGTGCGCTTTCACCGCTAACTATAAGGGCTAAACTGATCATGCAGCAGGTATGGAGTAGCCGAGTGGCCTGGGACGACGAGATCCCGAGCGATGTAGTTAAATATTGGCTCCGGTGGTTGCAAGAACTGAGATTAGCGCAAGGTGTGCGAATCTCACGTTATAATGGCGCTACCAAACAAGCAGGTGAGGAAAGGCAATTGCACGTATTCTGCGATTCGTCCGAAAAGGCGATGTGCGCCGTTGCATATGTTAGGATTACAGGCTGTAGCGGCGAGCACAAGGTATCCTTTATGGCTAGCAAAACTCGAGTGGCACCTTTGAAAGGCAAACTGACAATCCCCAGGTTAGAACTGACTGCGGCGCTGTTAGGTGCCGAACTGGCCTCAAAAATAAAACAAGAGAGCGCATTAAGTTTCGATGACGTCTTTATGTGGACAGACTCAAAAAATGTGTGGTGGTGGATTTTGTCACAAAAGGAATGTCACCTCCAGTTTGTAGCAAATAGACTAGGTGTGATCGATGAGCTCACGTCTCCAAGACAGTGGCATTGGTTAGCAGGGAGCGACAACCCCGCTGATGATGGCACACGGAATACCACCAAGATAGATTTAAGCCCGGAAGGTAGATGGTTCGCGGGACCTGCTTTCTTGCGTGGCAGTAGAGAACACTGGCCGCTCCAGGAGCCAACCGATCCGAAACCGGAAGAGAGAGCATTGTTAGAATTTAAGACAAAACTTGTACTAACAACGACAGAAAAAAATGAAAGCGTAATTGACATAGATAGATTTTCCCGGTACATGCGGGCGAGTCGAACCATGGCATATGTGAAAAAATTTATAGATCTGTGTAGAAAAAAAACCACGTCAAAAGTACTCGAAAGCGACGATATCGCAACCGGGAAAAAATTTCTGATCAAGGAATCACAACATCGAATTTTCGCACACGAGATAGACCTGATACGTCATCAGAAAATATTGCCGAAAGACAGCCGTCTGTTCGGATTGAACGCGTATATCGACGCGGAAGGGTTAATACGGTTAGGAGGCCGGATCGAAAATGCGAACGACACACCTTTCGACACAAAAAGGCCATATATATTACACGGTAAGGATAGATTCACGGTGTTGCTCGTGAAACATTTACACGAGATTAATGCTCACGGCGGCGCTGAATTAATTTTATCAGTGCTGAGAGAACAGTTTTGGGTCATTGGGGCGCGACAAACGGTGAAAAAGATCTCACGAGAATGTGTCTATTGCACTATCCGCCGCGCGAAGCCTATGACCGCACAAATGGGCCAACTCCCACCCGCGCGAATAACCACTCGAAGGCGCTGTTTCCACACTGTAGGTTTGGATGCTTTTGGGCCGTTCTTCGTCACTAATCGAAAGAAAGTGGAAAAACGATATGGATTACTCTTCACTTGTTTTAACACGAGAGCGACCCATATCGAACTAGCTGGAGATTTGTCAACCAGCTCGGCCTTGTTAGCTATAAGACGTTTTATAGCAGCCAGGGGGAAGCCGCGGGAAATTATGAGCGACAATGCCACTGGGTTCCGCGGTGCGGACGCTGAATTAAGAAAAGTTTTGTCAGCTATCGACAACCATGAAATAAGGGATCGTCTAAGTGCCGACGAGATAAAATGGAGTTTCTCCCCTCCTTCAGGACCCCATTTCGGTGGAGTTTGGGAGAGTCAGATAAAAACGGCAAAAAAATCGTTATATGCCATATTAAAGGAGCGAGCGCCAAATGAAGATGTGCTGAGAACATTATTATGCGAAGTCTCAGCGATGATGAACCACAGGCCGCTCACGTATATATCTCTAGATACTCGGGATGAGAGACCCCTCACACCCGCAGATTTCCTATTAGGCCATGCAGATGATAGTACAGCGGTAGGTCAGAATAATACAACTGAGTTATCTAACAAAAATCACTGGAAACAATCGCAAATACTTGCTGATGCTTTCTGGTACCGCTGGTCTAAAGAAGTACTTCCATTGTTGGTTAAAAGACCTAAGTGGGCGACAAAGGGAACTCCGTTAAAAATCGGAGACTTAGTAGTCCTGTTAGATCCTTCCCTAGAACGAGGAAGGTGGGCCAGAGGTCGGGTGACTCAAGTTTTCCCTGACAAAACAGGCCAAGTGCGAATAGTAGACCTATTAGTGGACGGGAAAGTGTATAGGCGCCCTGTCAGTAAACTTGTAAAAATACATACAACAGCTGATCAGGCAGAAACAACTGTCACTAATGTCTAAGTGGAAAAAGCGAAAGTCTATTCGTCACAGTAGAAAATAAAAATAGTCTAGCTAGAATTTAAAAGTGAAAACGCAAGTTGACGTTTGTCTCGTAAGAAATGAAAAACGAAAGTTAACGGAAAGCGGTACATATTCTAAGTAGATTAATGAGAAATTCTCATAGGTTGAATAAGAAAGATCCGTCACCTCACTAGACCAATAAGGAAAATTGAATATGACAGTTAGATAAGTAGAATCCCATAGGTGAATGAGTAAAAAATAAGACTGGATTATGTAAATAAGATGTAAATTAGGTAAACCAAATAGATGGAGACAGGAGCCAATGAGGCTCAGAGCCCATTGGGGGGGGGGAATGGTTCAGAATATCCGAAAGAGCGGACGCCAGGGTCGATAAATCTTCCCTAAAAGTGAGACCCTCTTACAAAGGGTAGGAAACATAATTAGTCACGGACGCCGAGGATATGAGATTCCTTGAAAAATAGCTGATAACTCAAAGGAAAGGACAGAAAGGGGCTATAAAATATAAAATAAACGAGCGGTCGACCCTGAAACACGAGAATCCAGGGACCGACAACGTTCCCATTCAAAATAAATCGTGAAAAGGACCCCTTAGTAACACATGGTAACGATAAATTCCCTGGCGAGGCGACTGGCAAAAGACTACGAAATAAAAACCGTGGACGTTACAAAAAATCATACATACTCCAAATCCCACAATTCCCCCTAGAAATAATATAGTTTAAAATGTAAAGAAACTTGCATGATTAATTAATTAAGCATAGCATATAGTATTTCGTTTAATGTAAAGTAAAGCGCTAGGAGAGACAACTTAATTAGCCTAATTAACGATCTAACATTAATATTAACTTGTTACTAATGACCTGAAACTAACCTATGTTTAAGACAATATGTACTCGGGAACGGTGGCGTTTGCGACGAGAATCTGTAATAACAATAATAATAATAATGCTTTATTTAAGAGGAAGTAGTACGAAAATTATGTCTTAAAAAACTACCCAACTAGGTTCATGCCTGTACTAGGGTAGATTCTTTTCTTTTAAATTAAGCAAATAATATGTCTATAAAATGTTTAAATGTACGACAGAGACAACTAGTGTATTCGCTTCTCGCTCTAGCGTGCAAGCGAGGAAGCATGATCGCGATGTCTCTCTCAAACGGGGTTGCATCTGTTATGCGCCCTGTCTCGTTATTGGACAAAACGTGTGCGGCGCAGTAATAGGGGTGTGTTTAGAAATTTCTGGAAGGATCTAGACCAATGAGAGGTAAGGGCGGTCGCTATCTTAAAAAAAATGTAATGGCGATCGACGACAGAAAAGAGCGAAAGCTTCAGTTGTAAATTGGCAAAGGATCAGCGTGAACGCGCCGCGATCCAAGCACCGGGACTTACTAGTAAATTATAAGTACTCGGAACTCAATGTAAAAGTAAAGATAAGTGACCGAATAAAAGAAAGTCTCGCGAATAAAAAGTGTTTATTTTCGACGGAAGCTTATCCTGCGTGACCTGAGGAAAGTGAGGTTCTATCACGGAAGCCTCTCGCCGAACTAATTTCCTTGTGAGGTTGGAATCCACCAATCGTTCGAGACAACCACCCCTGAGAGAAAAACCAACCTAGCTGGTGAGTGATTACCATTTGAATACAGTCCAAGGTGAAAACCATTGAAGATAATCGAAGGGGTAATTACCCAGCACAAAGGGGGTCGCGTAAATTCACAAGTAAAGTGGGTTTATGCAAACCGGGTAAAAATCCCAACCAATATATATATATATATATATATATATATATATATATATATATATATATATATATATATATATATATATATATATATATATATATATATATATATATATATATATATATATATATATATATATATATATATATATATATATATATATATATATATATATATATATATATATATATATATATATATGTATATATATAGGATAGGATATAGGTATTCAAATTATACTCTTTGCTATTCTCACTTTCGCTCTGAGTGTTTTGAAACAATTTGTATACTCACTATGTAATCACTTCCTAGACGCCTAGTGAGCTAAGGACAGCCTCGCTGAGTTTAGGTTGATTCAAGTAAAAAATGAAAAAATCTTCGAATCGACTATTGTAAGTGCTCATCAAGCGGTGCATAACAGAGTTTTGGGCGTAACTAGTGTTCACACGAGGGATTTCGAACATACGAGGAGAGCAAACCCTTCACCAAATGAGGGCTATCAATTTTGTTTTGCATTATTTTATGCAATAATGTCATATCAGCCGCTGTGCGGCGGTCTTCCAGTGAACACATACTGAAATAGTTCAGCCTGCTCTCGTAGGTTCCAAGTCCCAAGTGCTCCAGATAGTCCAGGTGTCTAATAAAATGTCTTTGGACGCCCTCCACCCTATTTTTATACACGCCATATTGCGGATTCCAAATCTGCGATGCGAACTCTAAGGTGCTACGAACAACCAATATTTGTTTATATGAATCTCTACCAAATATAAACAGAACAAGAACAACAGTAACATAAAATATTAGATGCTTACAAACACAATATGAAAATGGTTACATAAAATATTTTAAAAACGAATTTACCGCGTGAAATTTGTAGGACCCGACGTTTCGGTGACGTTGCAGCCGCCGTTGTCTAGGGTAGTCTACCCTCTAGGGTAGACTACCCTACAACGGTTCAACGGCGGCTGCAACGTCACCGAAACGTCGGGTCCTACAAATTTCACGCGGTAAATTCGTTTTCTATCCTATTTATAATGTCAAACAACCGCGATAGTCTTCGATTTTATAAAATATTTTATGCTTTGAAACATAGCACGAAAAACATTAACATAAAATATGAAGGTGGGTATCTATTAGGTTCGCGCATCAACTCTGCTCCGCGCATCTGCAGCTGCTCAAATGGAGACGGTGCGCGCATCAACTCAAGAACAACGAGTGCTCCGCAGTTTTCATTCGAACATTGAGCGAACATGTCATCGCCAGAATTTATTTTTAAATTTATCATCCTTCGGATCCCACAGCACTGTATAATTTCTGTACACCTCGATTAGAGCTAGAGATTTCGCTTCGGTCCACTCCATAGCGATGGATTCGCGTTTACTGAACGCCGAACGTGATGCGCGAGATGTACCCACCAACGTCTCACTATGCTTTATTATTTATTCCGTAGCCGGCGATTGGGGAGGGGGTCGCCCTCGCAGCCAATACGCTGCTGTCGGTGCCGCTGGATCTCGTACTCCATTCACGATTCGCTTCCATTCTTGACGATTTTTTGCCACGTCTCGAGCATCCCTAACCGATAATCGTTGATTTTTAAGGTCGTCTTTGATGTTATAAATAACATCAAAGACGTTCTTTGGCGAGACCTGGCTAAAACCAGGTCTCGCCAAAGAAGTTTACGTGGCAAGCGATTATCGTTCATTCGGCAAACATGGCCGAACCATCGTAGTCGTCGTTTTTGTACTTCTTCTTCGATCGTTGTTACTAGATCGCATCTTTCTCTAATGGTCTCGTTTCGAATTCGGTCGCGGAGTGAGACACCGAGAATCTGCCTCGAGCATCGCATTTGGAAGACTTCGAACTTTTTGAGGTCCGATTGTAGTAACGTCCACGTTTCCGATCCATAAAGAAGAATGGGAAGAACCAACGTTCGGTATAGTCGTACTTTGGTTTTGATGGTAATATTCGTTCGCTTCCATATGCACCACTTGAGCGAGGCGAATGTTGCTGTTGCCTGACCGATCCGGCTATGGACATCGGCCGTCGATGCCACTTTCTTTTCCGTAACCAACGATTCCTAAATACTTGAATTGTGGGACCTGTTCGATTTGGGTTCCATCGAGGTAAACGCTGGCCTTCGAACCGTCCGTAGTGAGCACTTTGGTCTTATCCGCATTGATTTTCAATCCATATGATTGAGCAATTCCTGATACGTCGTATAAAATATCCGTTGCTTCGGCATCAGTGTCGGCGAAAACGGCGCTCTTTGCTTGCGTCCACGAACACACTGCACTCCACTTTGTGTTTTATTTACCGCCACCGCTTGGAGCGCTCGCCGCAAAGCGACAACGTTGCACCATTGATTTTCTATAAAATCAATGCTACTAGCATAAAAAGCCCCTAACAAAAAAAATGGTTATTATTACTGAAGAAAAAAAAGCGACGATAATCCGAAACTCAAAAAGCTACAGCATTAGCAATAGCTATTTTATAAGTTAAATATCAAACAGACATTTATCACAAAATCACCGAGTGACTAGGAAATAGACCCACACCTTTTGCAGCAGCTTGGAAAAAAATAGTAAAACACCTAAAAGTGGTGAATGACATTGCTGAAGGGGTGCTAAATTATTTGAATAATTTAACAAGCTAGTTGCAAAACAGGATAGTTGTTCAACAAATGATGACAAAGAAAAGCAACTGTTATTGCAGATTGTGGAGGACAATCGAAAACAAGTTCCGACGGAGCCAGCAAAAGAAGCTCTTGAAAAAATTAAAAATTATGTACTTTTCTCAAGTGTATCTATTTTCTAAATTTTTTACTAAAGCAGTTATCATGTATACATATTATTACAATATTTTTTAGTATGTAAATATAAATATTACAAATAAAAATATGTAGGCATCTACATGTTTATTTGGCGTTCTTTTTTCATCCTACAAAATATCCATCAAAATATTATGTTCGCTCGTAAGCACATATCGCATGTCCCGGCGAATAGCGATTTCCATCAACACAATACCAGAAATAAATTTGATCTACATCTAAATCGGCACAGGCTTAACAAAGTGCGCAACAGTTTTATTCACCAAAGCCTTGGTTATTATAATAAGGTCCCAAATATGAGAAGCCTTGGAGAGAACAAATTAAAAAAAAATATTATTTAATGGCCTAGTCAAGAATCTTTGGATAATGCTGAATTCTTATTCCAAGAGCCATTCTAATGTAAAATAATGGAAAATTCATGATAATCAACTTTGCGAAAGAGCGTAATTTTTATTTTTATTTTTATTGATGACGGCTATATTGCTAGATTTGACAATTAATTTAAATTTAGATATTTTTAGTATACGCTTATCTATTTTCATGACCATCATATTATTGCCTTGATAATTATGACTACAGACATTGAGCTCTTTTTTTATCAGCAATTTTGATTATTAGATTATTTTCTATGTATCAATGGTTTTCAAACCAATTATAATTTACTAAAATTATTTTATATTGCCACAACTTATCATGATATTTATATTCTTTATATCATGATACTTAATATTCTTAAAATTAATTACATTATTTAAAATGTATTAATTACATATTTACAAGTGTAGGAAAGTGTAAATTGTATTGTATTGTATTGTATTGTATGAGAAAATAAATATTTGTTGACTTTTTCACACTCGATGAGCACTGCCTTCTAAATGAGGTATGATCATGAAATTCTAGGAAAATGTTTACTCTATTAAATGAAACTAAATTAGGGGGTGTCCTGGTCTCTGGCTCTAACCTTATTTTTTGCTATTATAAAATGAACCACCCTAGTGCAGCAGCCAGGTCATGGTGAAACTTAGAACAGGCTATCATAATTGGATGCGTATATAAAATTTCTTGTCTGTGCTGTTGACCAATGAGGAGTTCCCTAGATGGAAGCTAACCCTGGGTGCCGAAGTCTTGTCTTGATGAAACTTAGAACGGGCTGTCGTAATTGAGTGTATATACAAAATTTCTTGTATGTGCTGTTGACTATTGAGGATTCCCCTCGTCGGGAGCCAATCCTGGCTGCAGTAGCCATGTTTTGGTGAGACTTAGAACGGGCTATCATAACTGAATGCGTATATAAAATTTCGCGTCTGTGCTGCTGACCGTTGAGGAGTCCTCACGTCGGGAGCCAGCCCTGGGTATAGAATCAGGTCATGCCCACCATTAAAAATGCATTGTCATCGAAAATGAACCAATATGTAAATCATCAACTTCATATGATAATATTTGAGGAGTTCTCTTAATTCCTCATGGATCTGTTGGAGACTCGGTCCAACATACCCACAACAAAAAAGTAATTTCTACAGAATCGAAATCGCAAACACGCTCGAATATACACGAGCTAGCTGCAATTTATTTACAACTAAATTCGGCATTTTATGCACAGTCAAACGATGACTAATGTCATTTCTTCTGATCGATACGAATTGACACACTTATTTCTCACCCCACTCATAACTTTTGCATCATTACACACCATATAAAAAGCAGTACATTCGACACATTTTTGATCATTCCCTGGCGGACAGTAACCGCTCCTCTACAAGAACTCGCGCTCTTCTTCGAGTCAACAAATCACGCATAGTATACGCGACTATCATTATCTTCGAATCTATCGCGGCGCTTCGCACTTCGGACACACTACCACGACTTCACCTCGCGCCCACACTACCTACACACCGGCGAAATATCAAACAAGGCGTTACGAACCGGCCACCTACTACATACCTTCTGATTAAATACTTCAACTTCAACATCCACGACTTTCAATACGGAGAAAACTTCTTGATGGGAACCACCCTTCGCTCACGAATAATTTGAGTCAAGTGAAGGTTGGCCACTCCCACAGATCCCATCATCAGAACAGTATTTTTAGGACCAACCTGGAAGTATATCCTTTCAAATAAACAAAGAATTTTCCAAATCGGTTTATAATGAGTTCTAAGGTAACAAACATTTTTTTAAAATACAACTGAATTGATAACCTCTTTAGGTTGAAGTCGGTTATCAACTAGTTACTATACTGATAAAATGTCTTGTAAAATACGAGCAATCATATAAACATAAATAATTAGTTATCTGTAACAAACGAATGAGGGTTGGCGGTATAAATATCAAAATCTGGTACCATCGAGTTAATGTCATTTAAGCGAAGTAAAGCACGCGCCAACAAGTTCTACCTCGTAAGGTTAGTGCGCGAGACCGATCCTTATCCTTGCTGTTATTCGCGAGGTAATTAGCCTCTCAGTGGCTCGTGCCAACAAGGGTTTGACAGTAGGTACCCTCCAAACCCCCAATACAGTTTGTGCGGGATGGCTCTAAAGGCGAAAAACATTTCACTACAAAACCTTTCTCAATAATCGAGAAAGTTTCAGACTGGATTATGGAGGTCGATTCGGTCTCTAAGCAGTATAAATTCCCTGAAAGTCTCGGATGCACAGCCCTGCGTCCAGATATAACTCTTTACTCTCTATCTCGGAAGGTGGCCCTTATCGTAGAATTAACTGTTCCATAGGAATCAAATATCCCAAAACACCGCGAGTACAAACTAAATAAATACTATGATCTCGCAAAAACCTGGAACGGCTTCACTGTTCACCTTCACGCGGTGGAAGTTGGCGCTCGTGGCCTGTCAGCTAAATCTCTGTTTCACCTTTTTAAAGATCTTGGTCTCTCCAGGAAAATAATCAACTCCTTCTTAGATAAAATACCTAAAACCGCGATTTCAGCATCTCAAATTCTAAGGCTTCGAAGGGGGAGTGAATGGGTTGACGCTCAAATGTGGCAAGACAGCTGTCCTAAACCTACCACAGCCGCTCGCTAGTCCGGAATCCACTGCTCACCCCCAGCAGTGTAATAAAACTATATGATGGGCCCGACTTCGGTCGGGGAATTCCATGGCAGCTCCGTTTGTATTTTATTCGTGCTTATTACCACGTACCTGAATTGATTTTCCGTTGGAGATTTTTCGATACCAGAACCATGTCATCGAATATAGCCTTCAGTTTGACAGATGTGAAGCCTTGCGACAGCTTCGATCTCGCTAACTTCCATTCTTGTCCTTCTATTGATATTAAGCTGAAATACAAAAGATTTCTTTAAAATAAGCTTTCCCTAATTTGTTTATTTATTTTACAAGGGCCAATGGGATTGTGCAAATTTTCTTTTAAACTTTTTTTGACAGAAAATACTCATTCTAAAATTTTACCAGTAAATATATAAAAAAAAAATATAAAAAACAAGACTGCGGACAAAGAAAGTGAACTATTGGATTTATAATTATTTTGATTACGTTTTTTTTATAAAACACTTGTACTTTATATATTTAGCCATATAGATGCATGTATATTTACGGACTGTAATCAATCAGACCTTTCATTTGACACTAAACACAATATATTTATGATAATTTATTAACATTTGGAGATTTAGACTTTTAGTCAACTATTTAATTGATATTTTGACAGTTAAGGTACCCCAGAACACTCGGGATGACATAGAGGTTCTAACAATACCACACACTTTTGAATCAGTTAGAGCGTTTAGAAGTTATAGTGGAATATAGAAACGGAAAACATGCATAGATGAACCCTGAAAACATTACATTCCTTTTTAACACGCTTTTATTAGGTCGACCTGTATCTAACTATGTAATGGAATCTAAGGTAACTAATTTAACCATCTTCCAAGGATCGTAGCGTCATGAAAATTGGCAGCTGTATGTAGTTCTGATGACAATACAATAATATGGTACTGTCGAACTGATCTGATGATGGAGTCGAAAGATATGAACTGGAACTTCATGATGGAACATCGTATCATAGCTGTATTTGGACTTGTTAGAAAAGTCTTGGAATAAACTTTGACCACGATTAGGTTTCAAGGTCTGATGATGAATCTGGAAGATAGGCACTGGCATTCCATGATGGAATATCGTATCATAGCCGTGTTTGGACTTCATAAAGGTTTTGTAATGAACTTTGACCACGATTAAGTTTCAAGGTCTGATGATGAAGCCGGAAGACAGGAACTGGCATTCCATGATGGAATATCGTATCATAGTCGTGTTTGCACTTGTGAGAAAGTTCACGTAATGGACTTTGAACTCGATCAGTATTCAAGGTTATAACAAACCTTTTTTGGTTTTTACGTGCATTTATAAAAGCGTGTTTTTAGTGTTTTTTTTAAAACTATTAATTTATTTGTTAGACAGTCTTGTAAAAAGATAGTGTCCTTTTACTTTCCCAGCAAAGTATTGTGGACGCACTTCTGTTTTCTGTGTGGCTGTGTGTGTTTAGGAATCTCCACGATATCACCCAAACGCTTCATCCGATTGAACTAATATTTGAAAAGATTGTGTCAATGCAAAAAGACCACTAGGTATGTACCTCTTGCCCATGAGCGGCTCAGTTCTTGGGTCACCGGTAAAGATCAAGCTTGAAAAGTGCTGAAAGTCCTTCATGATTTGATCGGCCAGTGACATGTCATTGATGATGAGTCCTGGCTGGAGACCCATATACATTCCCACATACGGTTTGTCACGATGTTCCCTAAAAATAACAAAGAAAATAACATTAATGAAGGCAAAGACTACAACGTCACTTGGAGGACAGGCAGAGCCGGATCTAGGGAAAGGGGAACCTGCCCCGGGCGTCAATTTGAGGGGCGCCAAATTCATGTGTTTGAAAAGAAATCGTTTCACCAAGGCGGGTGCCTTGCTGGGCTAGGGCTAGCATCCTAACGCTAACACGTTATGTTAACATCCAAAGCGCCACAGGCGATTTTTTTTCTTCGAATTTTGCGCGAAATTCGAATAAAACTTTTCGCTTGCGGTGATGGATCCATATTTAAGAATTTTCTATTATTTCAGGATACCTTTTGTTATCAAAACGCAAGGACATAAAAACACCTCAAAAATAGTCCGCGGGAGAGGGGAAGTTAAGAGAGGGTTAGGGGGGGGGGGGAGGGGGTTGAAGCTACTATCATTGAATCTTACAACATCATTGAAAATTTTGCATATGAGTTCCTGGTATGGAACAACAAGAAAATACCTGCAGGATGGGATACTCACAAGGAAGCAACTTACGACTGGATGTTTGAATTTCTCAAACGCAACAAAACCTTATCCCTTCGATCACCTGAAGCAACGAGTCTGACTAGGGCCACTAGTTTTAACAGTCACATTGTATCCAAATTCTATGACAATTTGAAGAACATTATGGAGCATATGTTATGCATATGGAGCATATGTTATGGAACATATGTTATGTGGAACATTATGAACATAAAATTGAACCTGCTGCAATTTGTAACATTGATGAAACTGGTCTTGCTAATGTTCACAAGCAAAGAAAGATTATTGCAACCAAAGAAGAAAAACAAGTAGGAAAAGTAACTTCTGGTGAACGAGGTGAAACTGTGACGGCCTGTTGAGTGTTGTGCAATCAACGCAATAGACAATCATATTCCCCCCTTCATGGTATTTCCTCGTAAGCTATGGCGAGAACGAATGATAGATGGTAGACCACCGGAAACAGACGCTGTGCCTCATGGTAGTGGATGGATGACCTCACCGAACTTCTGAGGAAAGACTTCCGAAATAGAAATATTGTATTTATAATTATTATTATTATCGTTTTTTATGAAACATCTGTGGTTTATGTATTTATCCATGTAGATACATGTATATTTCCGGGATGTACTCAATCAGACCTCTCAAATGACACTACATACGATTATTTATGTTAATACCCCTTGCACATTCTAGCTGGCTGCAAGGTGGCCTTAGATCAAGGACGGTACACTTACCGCCATGACAAAGTTCTCGCTGTTATTCGCGAGGTAATTAGTCTCTCAGTGGCTCGTGCCAACAAGGGTTTGACAGTATCCTCCAAACCCCCAATACAGTTTGTGCGGGATGGCTCTAAAGGCAAAAAACATTTAACTACAAAACCTTTCTCAATAATCGAGAAAGCTACAGATTGGATTCTGGAGGTTGATTCAGTCTCTAAGCAGTATAAATTCCCTGAAAGTCTCGGATGCACAGCCCTCCGTCCAGATATAACTCTTTACTCTCTATCTCGGAAGGTGGCTCTTATTGTAGAATTAACTGTTCCATGGGAATCAAATATCCCAAAAGACCACGAGTACAAATTAAATAAATACCATGATCTTGCAAATGCCGTAACCCGGAACGGCTTCACTGTTCACCTTCACGCGGTGGAAGTTGGCGCTCGTGGCCTGCCAGCTAAATCTCTATTTCACCTCTTTAAAGATCTTGGCCTTTCCAGAAAAATAATCAACTCTTTCTTAGAAAAATTATCTAAAACTGCGATTTGCGCATCTCAAATTATATGGCTTCGAAGGGGGAGTGAATGGGTGGTAAGGTGAACGCTCACATGTGGCAAGACAGCTGTCCTAAACCTACCACAGCCGGTTCGTAAGTCCGGAATCCACTGCTCACCCCCCAGAAGTGTAAAAAAAATAGTATTATGATGGGCCCGACTCCGGTCGGTGAATTCCATGGCAGCCCCGTTTGTATTTATTTATTATTGTCATTTTGACATTAAGATATTTAAACAACCTCTGACTTGATATTTGAACATCAAATATATCATATGACACTCAGGATCACATAATGATTCTAATAATACCACACACTTCTAAATCGGTTCAAGCCTTTAGAAGTTATGGTGGAATAAAGAAACGAAAAACACACATATGTAGATGAAACCTGAACACATTCCACTCCATTCTTGTTGGGCAGTCGTGTAAAAAGATAGGGACATACGAAAACGATTAAATATAAATTCATGCTTACCTATAAACATCAGCAGCAAACTGTCCTATATTTTTTTTCAACAGGAAAACAGGCAAGAAATTCCCGACGAACGGAACAGGTTTCATATGAAAAACATTCCTTTTCTTCCAGTAATCGTTCTCATAGGTGACATAAACGTACAATAGACATATAAACAACGCTACAACCAATAATGGAAGCATGGTTGCTGATTAATTATGCTATAATATGTGTACAAGTGTTGCAATAGAATAACTATCACCAACTGGTCGTATTTGAGGTCCTCCAATAACACCGATTAAATGATAAGCGTTCTGAAATTGATAATAAATACAACAAAATAATTATCATTACATAACAAAATACGTTGACTCAGCTATATTTTAATGATAATTGTTGTTGACCGATGATTTACAACTTTAAATCAAGTTAGACCAATCGAAAAGATAACTGTAACCTGTTGTTCTGAAAGTCATTTATAGCTTCCAAGAAAGTGACATCATTCCTTGTATTATTTGTATATCTTTAAAATGTAACCGATTTAGTTTAAAAAAAATAGGCGTGGCACTCGGGGACTGCCGCGGTAAAGCTATTACATAGCATTTTTAACAACTTATGCAATTATTATTATTTATTTATTTTATTTTTCTGATATCAGATAACTGCGCTCTATCGGAAAACGTTGAAATGATTCCGAATCATTTGTGGCTGCGGAAGCAAATGATTCGGAATAATTTAAACGTCTTCCGATAGAGCGCCGCGCACGAATTTTTTATTCGATAAAGCAAAAAAACCGGATTATTCGAAAAAAATCGTCGATAAAAAGATAGATAATTAAATTATCTTCAAAATGGTGCAGGTTTCATAATACGCCAGATAATATTTGCGTAGTAGTCGTTTTTGTGTTCGGTTAGACCTAATTTCACAAATTAATTACACTATGTAATATAAACAAAATCTAAAATATTCAAAGCTAAGAATATTAGGAAAATGTTCTTGTTTAACATATATTTTTTTGGAATCGTAAGCAATACTCGTTTAGACGTAATTATCAGTTTAAAATCATTAATTTTCGTTAAGAAATTTCTTCATTCGGTCGCCGCGCTGGCCTAGGTCCGCGATAAAAGCTATGCAATAGCTTTAAAAAAAATGCCTTCATTGTATCAAAACTACATACAGTGGTAAAGTCTATTTTAACTCAGTACAAACAGCGGGCTTATCGTTTAGCGATTTCTTACAACCAACGGTTGTAATATTAAATAAAAGTAATAATTAAGCAGCTCACATACATAAACATATACACATATATACATAATATACATACATACATATACATATTTATATGTATAAGGAATATCCTTCGCTGCTTTTCAAGTAGCTTTTACTAATTTTATTTTAAATAAAAACATCATCCTATAAACAGATTTATTTACAAACCTTATCAAATATAAAAATATTATACTGTTTTTTACATTGTTTCTTTACATATTTTTTAATAATTTACAATTTTATACAGGTTTACCCTATTTTGATAACATTATACAGTCTTTATTATAAACTTCTCTGCCAGAAATTAAGATTGAAGTTTCTTCTTTCATTTCATTGAGCATATGGAGGTTTTTAAGCTATTGCATAGCTTTTATCGCGGGCCTGCTAGCGCGGCGACCGAATGAAGAAATTTCTTAACGAAAATTAATGATTTTAAACTGATAATTACGTCTAAACGATTACTGCTTACGATTCGAAAAAAATATATGTTAAACAAGAACATTTTCCTAATATTCTTAGCTTTGAATATTTTAGATTTTGTTTATATTACATAGTGTAATTAATTTGTGAAATTAGGTCTAACCGAACACAAAAACGACTACTACGCAAATACTATCTGGCGTATTATTATGAAACCTGCACCATTTTAAAGATAATTTAATTATCTATCTTTTTATCTACGATTTTTTTCGAATAATTCGGTTTTTTTGCTTTATTGAATAAAAAATTCGTGCGCGGCGCTCTATCGAAAGACGTTTAAATTATTCCGAATCATTTGCTTCCGCAGCCGCAAATGATTCGGAATAATTTCAACGTTTTCCGATAGAGCGCAGTTATCTGATATCAGAAAAAATAAAATAAATAAATAATTATAATTGCATAAGTTGTTAAAAATGCTATGCAATAGCTTTACCGTGGCAGTCCCCGAGTGCCACACGTATATTTTATTTTTTTGTAATTTATTTTTATTTCGATTTAATGGCTTGTTGATAACAAACTAAGCCAATTGTATCATATTTTAAACGTTGGTAGCATTCGAAATTTGAATTATTTCGTAATGTCACTTTCATTTAGAAACCGGAGTAATCTGGTCACAATTGGAAGTAAGGGCGTGAGTGTCGGCCCGCCGGGTAACATTACTGGCTATCTCGCGGTAAGGCGCCCGCTGTAGTCGACAACCCAAGTTGACCTTCTATATTGTACAAAACTTGCATTATTTGTGAATAGCTTCAAATTAAATTGAATTAGAATTTTTAGTCAATAATTTCTCGCCTTGAAAATATTACCCACCACTCCAAAAGTCCCAATATAGTTATATTTAAGTCACCCATGCGACCTCTCAACGATTTCCATATCCTCGCATTTCGTTGACAGTAATAGCCTAATTAATATGCATCTCCGTACCGTATGTTAACAACGAATGGGTCGCCAAGGAACGACCTGATTATCAACCCTGAATCGTGCGATCAGCATACATATTAAATAATACCATAAAATGTAATCTTTTTGCAGTGAAACTCCATTTTTTTTTTTTTGAAATTTCAGCTTTATTGTCATCAATACATTTTTTTTTCAATAAATTTATTCATAGAAAAAGATACATTTTTTAAAATATTACAATCTCGCCAAACTGGTAAACAGTTTGTTGGCGAGAAAAACTCTTATTTTTCTAGTCTTACACTTCTAATTTTGTGATACAAAAATACATTATTAAAATATAAAAAACAATGCACAGCAGTATTACTGCTGGTCTTACTACAGGCTTAAATTAGGCCAGTATTACTACAAGCTTAAATTATAGAAACGTATAACAAATTTACTTATTACCACTAATTTCACTATAAACATCCAACAGGTAGCTTTTTAATCTCTTTTTAAACATCTGTTTGCTCACGCTTACACAGTCTTCCTCAGATACAATAGTATTAAAGATTCTTGGAATGAGGTACTTTAACGTCCTTTCACCATAGTAGTTGTTCGCTCTTGGTTCTTCAAATCTTTTACGGACTTTTTCTCTAACATTCCTATTGTACTGTATTGGTATTTTAAATTCTGAATTTCTAAAATGCTCCATTGCTAGTAAGTATGTAATTTTTTCATGTATAGGTAATATGTCGCATCGCTTAAAGAACGAGTTATAGTTCTTTTTACATTGTGTTAACACATTTTTATTTACTAAAAGTTTTATAATTCTACGTTGCAAATTAAATATTTTATCTATATATGTGCGAAAAGTACGACCAAATGAAGTGAGAGCATAGCTCAGTACTGCATCAGCGAGGGCATGATATACTAAGCGTAATGTTGGTTTATTTACAATATACTGAAGGTGATTAAACTTATATGTACTTATATGGTGATTAAACTTATAAATGACTAATATAGGTATGTAAACGTTATATCAATATGTAATTCTGTGCCTCCTGTGCAAAATGATTTAACTACACTTATATCAAAATTGCGTTTTTAATAGATCCATATGTAAAAAAAGGCGATTTTAATGGTCTAACTCTCGTGTTGATATCTCTCTTACTTCTTCTTCTTCATTTTTTATTTGATGGCTCCACCCAAAGAGGGTGATTTCTGCTAAGGTGCCGTTAAATAGGAGGAGATTTATTTATGTTAGTGGACGTCACTGAACAAGTAAAACATCACTCCGTCGGGAACACAAAATCGAATAATAATTTAAGATATAGCGAAATACATATATACGTTTAACACAAAGCCTCTATGTAGGAACATTCAATAATTATAATTATTAAAGGGACATACTGTTGTGTTTAATAAATTTACAAATAATTTTGTAGACGTTGGGTGGGTTGAGAGATAATAAAAAATCACAATATTGAAAAAGCACGCACAAAATTAAACGTTCACCTTAAAACAGGTCCCTGCCTAGTTAGGTGACGTTGTCACTGGACTTTGCAATGTATTCATTTTCTGCTATTTATTCAATGTTTAAAATATTTATATGCATAGTTCCTTAGATAAAATTGTTTTAAATTATTCTTGAATTACTTAAATAAATAATATAAATTTTAGTTTTTATTTTTATTTATTTTGGTTTTATTATTATTTTCGTATACATATATGTATGTGTATGTGTGCATATATGGATATATATTTTATCTATAGATGTATATGAGTATCTATATTTGTATATGCGTAAATATTTATAGTTTCATATTTGTCGATTTAAAAATAAGTACTAAAAAATGTTACTAAATAAATAATAATAATTATTATCCCAACTCCGACTGTCGGAATCGCTAACCGCTATTGTCGGGTCCAACGTTATTCGGAAAATTTGTGGTCTACAGATAAATAATTTTGCATCATTAGATTAATTTACACATGTTGTTTTTGTTTTTATATGACATATGTCTGCGGTTAACTCTACAACTTTTGCGGCTTGCCGCGTGGACTTGGACGATGAGTTCTCCCGGCAAAGTTACATTTTCGGCAAAGTTACATTGGCCGTCTACTTTGTACTTTTTGCCGTGTTTCTAACAAGGTTCGCATCAAAAGCGGAAATCTCCAATGTTGTTTGTTTCAAACATGGCAACCTCCGAATTAGCCAATCAGAAAAGAGCATTTAGTATGACGGACACACTCGAGTCCATAACGAATCCGGCAATGTCCACTACGAGTCACAATAAAAACGGCAATCTCCTCATGTTCCTTTTAAAGGCGGAAATCTCCAACCACTGTGTCATATAAAAAAACAAAGGCGGCAATCTCCATAAAACCGTTATTTTCAGAAAACGAAAGGAACAGTACGCAGATAAAAGTGATATCCTTGTTTAAAAGTGATAGCATATAACTATTTATTTACAACAATTTGTTAAACTTTTTGCGTTTTATCATAATTTTAACTTAGGAATGGTATAATTAGGATATCACTTTTATCTGCGTACTGTTCCTTTCGTTTTCTGACAATAACGGTTTTATGGAGATTGCCGCCTTTGTTTTTATATGACACATGTATAAATCATACTTATACAACATAAATTCAAAATAAGTAAATGGGAATACTTATATAAATTGTATTATATTTATACATACATATTACAAATCAATAATTACTTGCGGTTGTCGCTGCTGCTTCAAGAGCGGATAGCACTGCCGATTTGAAACTAATTGTGTTTCTACTATAAATGTCAAGCTCTGTGAATTGATGATTATAAGTAGGTACGTACATTAAATTGCGCTTGTAGTTAGAATGTCGTCCCGGGCTTTCGAATAACTGTATAGATCGGGTCTTACGCTGCGGCACCTTCAGAGCGATGCTCCAAACTATGTATGTAATCCAGCGTCCCATTGACGATGTCACGTAGTGCAGTCATATCCGCAGCAGTTCGCCGGTCCTCAAGCGACAGCATATTAACCCTTCAGGCCTCGGCCCCTCAGCCGATTGACAAGTTGATGTCCCAAAAAATTTGTAAAAAAAAATTATTATGACACTGTCTCACCAAAAGATTAATTAATGCCAAACCACTGTATCCATAATTAAAATAAAACATATTAACATAATAAAACATAATAAAATAAAATAAATTAAATTAAAATAAAACTAAAACGGGGTCGTCACGCTGCATCGTGTTTTGCCGATATCGGCCAACCGGGGCTCTAGGGGTTAAAGTGCTGTAGCCTATCACAGTTAGTCAAATGCGAGATGTTCGCGTCGGCTATGCACTGGACGAAACGTCTTTGAATCCCCTCCAGTTAGGCTTTGTGCACGCTATATTGCGGATGTAGCTGTTGTATGGTGTTAGTGCGGCCTTGGTGCCCGAGAAGGGCTTAGTCATCCTTAACACAAACCCTAGCATTCTGTACGCCCTCGCTGCTGCTTGTCGACAGTGACTATCGCCTAGAAGTTTGCTGTCAAAGTATACACGAGGTCGCGAACGTAAGTGCTTTCTGGTATTTTATCACCAACAGCATTGATATAATAATCCCAACTAATTTTCTTTATATTCCTCGTCAGTGTGATTTTGTGACACTTTGAGACATTTATATCAATGCCATTACTGATGCAATAAGCCGAGAGTCGATTTAAATCCGAATGCATGTTGGCGCAGTTTTCAGTAGGTATTTCTGTTGGATATTTTTCCAAAACTGGTAGTCAGGTGGCGTGGCTGCCCGCTGTGTACCTTTCCCGGTGCCTCGCCTTAAGGCCTTGGCCTCTGACGGGCTTGTGGAATTGCTGGACGGTAGGTTCCAACCGTCCTAAAGTCTTCTACTGTATATATCCTTCTAGACGTGTTCGGCCATAGCGACTGCATTGTAGATTCTAGTGACTTCATTGTGTTAGGGTTTTGCTGGTGTGCCCTCAGGTGACTGATGTAACCGATCTTGGCTTTGAATGTGCGTGCACATTTGGCGCAAGTCAAGACACCATCGACGTAATTATACTTTATGGCCGCCGATGGTCGGGCCTTTAGCTCGTCGCGCTTTGCATCTAAGTCGAGCAGCCTCTTCTTTTCAAATCATCTACATTGCCCTGCACTAGCAGTCTCCATCCTGGGCGATCTTTCGCTTTACTCTCCCACTGAGAGGGCTCAATGTTGCACCTTTTCATATGCCTCCTCTGAGCATCCTTGTATCTGAGGAGCTGGCCGCCTTGTTTCCGCTTGCCGTTCTTTAGTTCAGAGTAAAAGATACGCTTTGCCAATCTCTCATCAGGCATACGGGAGACATGCCCGCACCATCTCAGCTGTCGTCGCATCATGTAGGCCTACGCTTCTATTCTGCTGACTTTAGCACGTCGAAGAACTTCCGTGTTCCTCACACGGTCCGACCACTTGATGTCCATTAAGTCGCGTAGGCATCGAAGGTGGAATTTGTCAAGGGCGCGAATGTGACCGAACTGTACGGCTGAACGAACGATCACATATCGTTATATCAGCCGGGGGTGATGGGTTCCCCTATTGTAGTTGTCACCGCCCAACTGCGGCGCTTCCATTTAGTCCTTAGCATATTATGCAGTTTTTGTTCGATCTATGTAATTATTTATTAAAATTGGAAGAAAATCAGTTCCCGCACGCGCCGCCACTGTGGGGTTAACCAGCGACCGGACAATAGCGCAAACGAAAGCGAAAACACTCGACTGCGATGTCGAGACCGTCACGGAGCCTCTTGCGTTTCTGCCAGGTCAGGAGCTACTCCTCGGGCGTCAGCTTCGAGCTGTCCTCCGACCAGAAAGCTCTGCAAGACTTGGCGAGGAAGTTCGCGCGCGACGAGGTCCTCCCCGCCGCAGCGCATCATGACAGAACCGGTGAATTCCCCACAAAGCTCATCAAGAAGGCGTGGTCTTTGGGACTGCTTAATCCCTCCATACCCAGGCACTGCGGGGGCCTCGAACTGGGTGTGTTCGAGGACTGTCTCATCGCTGAGGAGCTCGCTTTTGGATGCACAGGTTCTTAATCTATCCTAATATTATAAAGAGGTAAAGTTTGTGACTTTGTAGGAAGAATCTCTGGATCTACTGAACCGATTTTGAAAATTATTTCACCAATAGAAAGCTACGTTATTTGTGAGTGTCATAGGCTATATAATAATTCAAAAAATGAAAAGACTTTTTCGTGGTAGTAAAATTTCCAAAGTAAGTCGAAAAAAACGGTCGAACGAAAACGTTTCCAACGAGAGAGATGCCTACAAAAAAGTCAGCTACAGCATGTCTAAATTTTATATCTAAGTCACAAAAAGTAGTTTTTTTATGTTTATTGGTCATGTTTATTGGTCATGTTATCAACAATTATGAATTCATATCGAAATAAGTAAATTTATCGTGTCAAGTGTTTAAAACAAAAGACTTTTCCCTTTTACTGCATATAATTTCCCTTTTACTGCAAGTTATATAGATAATACGTTCACAAATAAGACACTCACAAGAAGACACTCACAAATAACGATATTATAGTCAAATTGGCATGCAAATACATACATATATATGCAGTAAAAATATAACCCTTCTTTTGGCAGTAAGGAAATAAATCATAGCACTCAGTACTAACCGAACCACACTCATTATTTCATCACAGGTAAAAAGTTTTACCGCCCAACGAAGTGGGCACGGGTCAGCTAGTTATCTGACCAGCGCCCACTTCGTAGGGCTGTAAAACTTTTACTTGTGATGAAATTATGAGCGTGGTTCGGTTGTAATAACTTTTTGCTCCTTGTCATTACTGGGATTATCCGATGTCAAGAAATAGCACTTCACAGTCTGGAATACCATTTTTAAGCTATTGCATAGTTTTTATCGCGGGCCTAGGCCAGCGCGGCGTTCGAATGAAGAAATTTCTGAACGAAAATGAATGATTTTATACTGATAATTACGTCTAAACGAGTACTGCTTACGATTCAAAAAAAATATATGTTAAACAAGAACATTTTCCTAATATTCTTAGCTTCGAATATTTTAGATTTTGTTTATATTACATAGCGTAATTAATTTGTGAAATTAGGTCTAACCGAACACAAAAACGACTACTACGCAAATACTATCGGGCGTATTATTATGAAACCTGCACCATTTTAAAGATAATTTAATTATCTATCTTTTTATCTACGATTTTTTTGAATAATCCGTTTTTTTTGCTTTATCGAATAAAAAATTCGTGCGCGGCGCTCTATCGGAAGACGTTTAAATTATTCCGAATCATTTGCTACCGCAGCCGCAAATGATTCGGAATAATTTCAACGTTTTCCGATAGAGCGCGGTTATCTGACATCAGAAAAAATAAAATAAATAAATAATTTTAATTGCATAAGTTGTTAAAAATGCTATGCAATAGCTTTATCGCGGCAGTCCCTGAGTGCCACACGTATTTTTTATTAATTGTTATGGTTCCAGTTGCCGGGAAACCATCGCGATACTCCATTGCTCACTGAAGCTGATTTATTCCGAGCTGACGCTAAAACTTTTCCACACTGTAATCGTGTCAATTTTATTGATGTATTACTTGTTATAAATTTAGTGCATTCATTTCATCGTAATACAATGACTTCAGGGATTTAACGAAGGTTCTATTCAATGGCTGAAGCTATCCAAGTGTTTTGCATGACTGGGCAAAAAAACAGGATTATTTCATTTTTCACAGCAAACTCCAAGATTTCTCTTTTGCTGCAATGCGATGAACGTCCATCCAGAAATATCGTAAATTGACCAAAATGATTTCGTAGCCAGTCAAAAAATATTTCAGAACTGAGATATGGAGATTATTGTGACATTGCTACAACAGAGCCAGGTGGCATACCGTTTTGATATTCGGGTTTCTTATTTTTCCCTTTCAATGCGGGAGGAAAATTTTCTCTCCACAACAACAAGTGATAACTGAAATAGTTCCTCCCTTTTCGCCTGAGGTAATTGTAGGCACACTGTTTTAGCCTTTTATAGAAACTACATTCCCTGGTTTATTATTCATCTAGCTGACCCGTGCCCACTTCGTTGGGCGGTAAAACTTTTTACTCGTGATAAAATTATGATTGTGGTTCGGTTAGTACTGAGTGCTATGATTTTTTCCGTGACTTCCAAAATAAGGGTTATATTTTTACTGCATATGTATGTATGTATTTGCATGGCGATTTGGCTATATTACCGGGTTTCAAATGAGTGAATGAAATGATTATGATTGAATAAATTATGTTTATTTTAATTGTTCAAAACGTCTCTGTAGTTATACTATATTAGATATAATGTTATTAGGTATTTGATACCATTCTTTCAGGAGTTCCAACCCGAGATACGGTCGCGGTTCCTTACCTATGTTGGGGATTGGCGCGAGGGAGGGGGGTTGTCTGCTTGCCGGGAGCTAATGTGCACTGTTACAGTTACGCCATTAAGACCCATATGTAAAGTCAGCCAAACTCACGGATCAACACCCAGATAGGACTCTGGAATGCCAGTTTCCCCTAAGAATCGCTTTTCGGGCCCTCCTGGATGGTTTGCGCACAATGCGGCGTCATTCAAGCGATTGTTCATTCCGACTGATAGCCAGGGAAGTCTGGAAACGACTTTGCTTCCTTTAGACGAAGCATAGGTGTTAAAGTTACGGCACTGCTCGTGAAACGACCAATCGGCTACCCGATACCATGTGAACAGCCGGGTAAAGGATGCTGTGGTCCGCGATAGATTCAGTAAACACCGAATCACCGCTACATAACGGAAAGGACCGCGCAAGCGACCTCGAACCTGTAAACCGCCGGAAGACCGGAGTAATCTGGTTGCAACTGGAAGTAAGGGCGTGAGTGTCGGCCCGCTGATTGATTAACCTGGTTCTCTCGCGGTAAGGCGTTGGCTTTTTACGGGCGAGTGGGGTAACTAGAAAGTGGATTGTTTATGTCCTAAGTCTTCTACGCTCACCTCACGGGAGACAGAACGATCAAATATCGTTAAACCTTCCTGAGGTGGCGGGTTCGCCTTGCGGAAACACCGTGCCATTGCAGCCGCCGTTGTCTAGCCCTTGGAGTAAATGGGTATTTTCATGGATGCATCTGTGTCTTTTGCAGGATTTTCGGCGACATCGACTTAAAGTACTATAACTACGAAACTACTACACCAATCATAAAAAGAACAACTGCACAATGATTGCATTGAAATTTCGAATATAGAATATCGAAATATCATTTTGTAAAACAATTAGATAATTATGAATAATGAGAACGTCAAAGAAGTGAAAAAAACGCGCGACCAGATCTGGTCGTATCATACTCAACGGATAATTGTTTCACAAACAGATTTAGTCGTATCATACTCAACAGGCTAGGGTAGACTGGGTCTATCCTAGACATCGGTGGCTGGCGGGTCCTACAAAATTCACGCAGTAAATTCGTTTTTTATCTTATTTATAATGTCAAACAACCGCGATAGTCTCCGATTTCATCAAATAAGCCATGTTTGTAATGCCTACGAACAGTTTATTTATTTATTATTCGCTTCCAGGCATAATGACAGCAATGGAGTGTTCGACCATTGGGCAAATTCCAGTAATAATGGCAGGCAACAAGGATCAACAAAAGAAGTATTTGGGGAGGTGCGTAGATTCACCCATCATCGTATCGTACTGTGTGACGGAACCGGGCGCTGGATCCGACGTACGAGGAATCAAGACCAACGCCGTGAAGAAAGGCGATGAATGGATACTAAACGGACAGAAAATGTGGATCACAAACAGCGGTATTGCAAATTGGTTCTTCGTGCTTGCCAGGACAGATAAGGACCCCAACACACCCGCAAGCAAAGCATTCACAGGTTGATCCGTTTGTTTGTTTTTACTCATTATTGTGAAATTTCGGAATGATGGGTATTATTATAATTAACCGACTTCAAAAAAAGGAGGAGGTTATCCATTCGGTTATCCAGGAGGAGGTTATCCATTCGGTCGTTATGCAGAAGCATGCAGTCCGCACAATAGCAAGTGTAGCGCTTGATACGCCAGCTAGGCCTCTGTTTAGAGATCTCTGACGCTGCCGTCCATTTATATAATGGAAGTAGCGCTGTTCGTTCGCAGAAATCTAGCCGATTTTGAAGTGAATGGTGTGCATCAATTGTTGGATAGTTCCAACAAGATCCCGTAGTAGGTATGCTACGATCGGTAAGTCATGCATTATCCAAGTCGGAGAGGCTAGCCTATATCGCCGGCCCAGCGGTTTGCAACAAACTCAGCGAGCACATTAGGCAGGCGCAATCTCTTGATGTGTTTAAGACGTCTCTTAAGAGATACCTTACAGATAAGGCGTTTTACTCACTGGAAGAATATTACTCGAGTGAAGTCTAAAATGCTTTGGTGGCTAAAGTATTTAATGATCTCTTTTGCATTTTGTCTTGTATTTTCTTCTTTTTACATTATTCTTGTTTTTTTTTCTTCATTTTGTTTTGTTCATTTTATCTTTTCTTTACGACAAAAAAAATATATGTTTGTTTGCTAATATGTATGAATGTTCGCTAATCTGACTTGTATACCAGTATACCAATCAAATGAATATGAATATGAATATATATATATATACATATATATATATATATATATATATATATATATATATATATATATATATATATATATATATATATATATATATATATATATATATATATATATATATATATATATATATATATATATATATATATATATATATATATATATATATATATATATATATATATATGTACATATATATGTATATATATATATATATATATATATATATATATATATATATATATATATATATATATATATATATATATATATATATATATATATATATATATATATATATATATATATATATATATATATATATATATATATATATATATATATATATATATATATATATATATATATATATATATATATATATATATATATATATATATATATATATATATATATATATATATATATGTACATATATATGTATATATATATATATATATATATATATATATATATATATATATATATATATATATATATATATATATATATATATATATATATATATATATATATATATATATATATATATATATATATATATATATATATATATATATATATATATATATATATATATATATATATATATAAATTATTTTCAATAATATATAAAATTAGATTCATGAAAAGTTACTTATCTGGGGTCCTGGTGGACCAGAAACATTTAAACGATAGTTAATGTCCTCTTTAAATACTTAGGGCAGCGGCACCTGTTTCCGCAATTGATAACCTATGATGTTCTTAGTTATTGCAGCCGAATTACTGTATGCCCTTGGATGTAATACGTATAGGAGGATGGTTTCTGTAACAGAAATGGATGTTAGTAACTTATTTTAGAAGAAATTATATGATTGAGAATATTTCGACACTAGTCGTATTCATCTCTATGACATTTCTATGAGAAATGACATTTCTATGAGAAATGTCATAGAGATGAATACGACTAGTGTCGAAATATTCTCAATCATATAATTTCTTCTAAAATAAGTTACTAACATCCATTTCTGTTACAGAAACCATCCTCCTATAGGTACGTATTACATCCAAGGGCATACAGTAATTCGGCTGCAATAACTAAGAACATCATAGGTTATCAATTGCGGAAACAGGTGCCGCTGCCCTAAGTATTTAAAGAGGACATTAACTATCGTTTAAATGTTTCTGGTCCACCAGGACCCCAGATAAGTAACTTTTCATGAATCTAATTTTATATATTATTGAAAATAATTTAAAAAAATTTACACACTTAAAATATCAAAATATATATATATATATATACATATATATATATATATATATATATATATATATATATATATATATATATATATATATATATATATATATATATATATATATATATATATATATATATATATATATATATATATATATATATATATATATATATATATATATATATATATATATATATATATATATATATATATATATATATATATATATATATATATATATATATATATATATATATATATATATATATATATATTTATGTTTATGTTTGTTACCTCGGAACTCCGCCATTTATGAACCGACTTGGTAAATTCTTTTTTATCAAAATCCCGTTCTGATGATGGGATACATGAGGAATTGTGGGAACTCTTTAAATATTATAATAAAAAGTTGAAAGTGGAAACTTACATGTTAGTTCATTTCCGATGACAATGCATTTTTTAAAATGATAACCATGATCTGATTCTACACCCTGGGTTAGCTTCCGACGAGGGCACTCCTCAAAGGTCAACGCAAGACACAAAATTGTATATACTCATTCAATTATGATAGCCCGTTCTAAGTTTCATCATGACATGGCTGCTGCACCCAGGGTTGGCTCCCGACGAGAGGACTCCTCAATGGTTAACAGCACAGAAAGTTTGCATATGCATTCAATTACGGCAGCCCGTTCTGAGTATCAGCAAGACAGGACTGCGGCACCCAGAGTTGGCTTCCAACGAGGGAACTCCTCAACGGTTAACAGCACAGACACAAAACATTGTATACGCATTCAATTATAATATTCCGTTCTAAGTATCACCATGGCATGACTGCTGCGCTTATAAATACTCTCTCTCTCTCTTTCTCTCTCTCTCTCCCTCTCACTCTCTCTCTCTCTCTCTCGGACCTAACCTAACCTAACCTAACCTGCCCAGAACACTATATGAAATGAAACTATTTGCTAGGGCATGGTAGACGCTTTTGAGGGATTTTATATCCAACACTGTAATGCCATGTAATTTAGATCTGCAACCCATTTAAGGGTGTTATCAAATCTGAGAATAAAATATTAGTTTCGCCGACAATACTATCAACCTCACTTGTTTTCGCCGGCGCAGTAGAGTTGCCAATATCTACTATGGAGTTGAGCATATCTAATAACATATAAAACAAACGGTTGAAGTATGTCAAATTGTCTTCCTTTGGAGTCAAATTACTCCCGCTGTACATTAGTTTAGTTTTAGTTTAGTTTATCTGGGCTTTTTCCCGCACTTGGCCTCTAGATTGGGCCGTTGTGCGTGGCTCATGTTTCTATTTATGTTACTCCAGCCAACCCAGGCTGTCCCAGAAGGTTAGCAGCCTGTTTGGGTTGCTACAGGCCTCCGGGACAGATGCTGGAGATTGTAGTATTCTTGTCCGTTGCTCTGCCACGCTCCTGCATTCCATGAGCACATGCTGTGGCGTTTCTTCTTCCTCCATGCATCCTCTGCATAGAGGGCTGTTTGTCACACCTATGGTAAACAGGTGTTTGTTTAGGGGACAGTGGCCTGTCATAGTACTATGACCCCGCTGTACATAAATCATGTTTTGCAGGTTTCATCGTAGACAGAGACAGTCCGGGCGTAACTGTGGGCAAGAAAGAGATAATGATGGGCCAACGCGCGTCCAATACGTGCGGCATAACCTTCGAAGACGTCGTCGTGCCGAAAGAGAATGTTTTGCTTGGCGAAGGAGCCGGCTTCAAGATAGCCATGGGCACTTTCGACAGGACCAGGCCAGGAATCGCTGCAGGTGCCACCGGCCTGGCAGAACGGTGCCTTCACGAAGCCAAGACGTACTCCATGGAACGGTTCACGTTCGGAGTACCGATTGCGATGCACCAGGGAGTCTCTTTCATGCTGGCTGATATGGCGATCGGGGTCGAGCTTGCCAGGTTGTATAAAATTTATAACATTAACCCAGTTGTTACTGAAACTTTTTTTTATCTCGTATCACAGTAGTTTTTAAGTATTATTACCTCGATGCATAAAGTAAACATGGAAAAATACCAAAAACAACTGACTTTTCAGGAAAGCTCGGAAAATGCGGATCGTTTTAACGATCAGTAGTAATTATAGGCAGGTAGGTTTACGCTCATAAAACTACTACTTTATCGATTGTATTCTATTTTAAATTAAAGAAACACAGTTATTGCTATGAAAAACCTTTATTATCTATCTATCTATATCTCGATATCTATATAATATATATATATATATATATATATATATATATATATATATATATATATATATATATATATATATATATATATATATATATATATATATATATATATATATATATATATATATATATATATATATATACCATATATATATATATATATATATATATATATATATATGTATATATATATATATATATATATATATATATATATATATATATATATATATATATATATATATATATATATATATATATATATATATATATATATATATATATATATATATATATATATATATATATATATATATATATATATATATATATATATATATATATATATATATATATATATATATATATATATATATATATATATATATATATATATATATATATATATATATATATATATATATATATTTATATATATATATATATATATATATGGGTCATTATCAAAAAAGATGTACATGTGACTCACATGATTAAAATTGTGACTAAACTGTTTCGTGACATACCTGTATTTTGTAATAATGTGAGTCACAATTATTATAAAGCCGGGTGTTAAATACAATGCTACAATTGTAAATACAAGAAAAAAGAATTAAACGCAGCTTTGTTAACATATCCAGTTTAGTGTATACAGTATAATCCTTGCTTTACTTTACATATTTCACGTGAGTCACATCATGTGAGTCACGAAATGTGACTAACATGTCAACCAATTTTTGTGATAACATCACCTCACTTAATTACCATATCAAAATAACTCACAATACAGTTGAATTGGCCACAGAATATTACTTGTATTTGCTATGTCTATGATAGGACAGAATCTGATAATAATACACAGCTTACCTTGGTTAGAATGTCACCGTGATTCACAGGAGAAATTTCGCAATAATTTCTCCAATAATTCCGTGTCGAAAAATAACTGTCACTAAAGTCAAAATGGCGGAGATTTGATATGGACGGCACTTCGCATAGTGTTGCCAGTTATGAAATGTGAACTTGAAATGCTAGCATCTCTACAAAAAGGTGTGACATCGTCCGTGACATCCTCTGAGTGACTCACATGTCAAAAATGCTGGACAAACTTTACGCACCCTTTTTTTATTATAAGATTCAACCTAGATTTACAGTATTTCTATTCAAACAACAGGAAATTTATATATTTTTGCAGGTGGAAAAAGATAGGGTTTGAAAAAGAAGATACTTGAACCATATACTGTTTTTGTTCTTGTAGGGTATAAAAAGGACAATTATGTTTGTATGAGTCATGAAGGGAGAGAAAAACTAAAAAAAAGTTTTTTATGAAATTAATTAATATTATGCTATGATTACAATGTGGAAAGTCAAGAGAAGGGTGCATATTATATAAAAAAATTACAAAGCAAGGAATGTGTAACATACAACCGTGTGTATATAAACAGCAAATATGTCGGACATGAAATTATTATTTATGTACATCTTTTTTGAATATAACCGATATATCTAGGTCATAAATTTATAAAAAACGTTCATAAAATAAATTTCAATCACAAGCTTATTTGTAAACACTTACCGTTTTGAAGACATAGGGAAAGTAAATTACGCTAATACGAATTAAAATAGAAAAGCAATTCAAAATTATGATCATAAGATAATTATCTATGCACCGAAACACTGTCAAACGATCACTGCGGCGATTGGTAAAAAATAAGCAAAAGTTATCTGCTCGTTAATATTTTTAAAGTGAGGGTATTCCCCATACTTTTTTTTGGTCTTTATAACGATCGTTCGTTGTAATAATGTTAATAATAATAATAATAATGTTATTCATTCAAAAACATAAATTTACAATTGTATTAGTTGCAGAATCTGCCTAACTAGGCCATAGCCCGTACCAAGGAAAACTCTATGTATGGCAAAGATTTATTCATGTGCACATAATATTAAAATAAAAAACACAAAATATGTTAAAATATAAAATAGATAAGCGAATTCAAATTGAAACTTATAAAAAATATATTTGATATAGCATGGTCATGGAAATAAATATTAATATAAAATGTCGTAATATGAAGTTTGTAGAACAAATTAATAAATAGTATTAAAATATATAAAATTTAGTGCAATGTATGACAATAATAATAATGCAGACCTTTATCTACTTTGAAATATGACTTATTGCCTTTTCCACCTCATTTCTACCAAGTTGAAGTAAATGTTGTGTAATTTTAGATTCTAATTGGATTGACTTAGTGTGTTGGCATGTTTTTATAGATTCTTTTAGATGGTTATACATTTTTGGTCCTATAAAGCCAAAGTGTCTTTGAGCGAAGGATGTTCGGGTTTTCTGTACAATGTGTTTACAGGTTGTGGCGCTCCTCGTTGACATTTTATGCTCAGCTTTAACGTGAATATCTTTACTCAGTATTCAGTATTCAATTTATTTATTCAGAATATACAATAAAAGCATGAATTATGAATTAAAGCTAATTATCGCATATTAGAATTCGTCAGTTTAAATGTAGATATAAAACGATTAAAGCATAAATATTAATTCGACAATAGCGTTGACTAAAGTCTGATTTACACGGCAAACAAATAAAAAAAAAATAAAAAAAATAGAGCTGAATCCATGTACATGAGTATACATATAAAATAGATAATTATTATAAGAATATTAATAGTCATTAAGCACTTTATACAAAAAAATCACACAATAGGTAGTATCAAAACAAAATTGGAAAAAACAACATATGTATATGATCAGGTATGTTAACATTACACATTGTAATCTACATATTAAATATTAAATTCATAATATTATTATTAAACAATAAGAACTAAAATGAGGTACCTGAAAGTTACATATTAATGTTATTCCCATTTGAAGGATTTGTCATGCTCAAAAAAATCACCCAGCTTATAGAAAGCTGGTGATTTTTCCTCTATATGTGAGAACCTGTTATTGGCTATCATTTATTATTTAAGTTGTTATTTAATATTTTATATGGCTGTTGGTTTTCCTTAAAATAAATAAATAAAAATGTGTGGATTGTAGCTTTTGTTTAATAAATCTTTTAAACGCCTTTGTTTCCATCTTTCTTGTGGAGAGTGGTAGCTGGTTAAAGATCTTATAGCTCAAATATCCTACTGTCCTACAAATATATTACTGTTTAGGTAGTTAAGAAAGACTGTTTTTGCATATATCTGCCTGATGTCTAATATCTTCAGCTCTGCAAACAAGTCGTTTGAAAGGTACCTTCGGGGTTTCTTGGCAATAACCCGAAGAAGCGCCTTCTGCGCTGTCATAAGCGGACTTAAAACAATACGTGTAGACCCTCCCCAACCTAGAATACCGTATGAAATTAGACTATTTGCAAGGGCATGGGGCATGCGCATATACATTAGGAAGGATATTGTCTCAGAAACAGTAGGGCGGTGTCGACTACCACGGGCGAACTCGTCACCCCAGGCTGGTATAACGATATGTGATCGTTCTTTTGAGCCGTGGGATGAATGTACAGGTAAATTCATCTTTCTTGGCCCCTCTACCTTAGGCTTGTGAGGGACCACCCCTCACAAGACTCCAAATTATTCGATGTGAGGTGGTGGTGTCAACTTACGAGTTATCTCCGTATTTAAAGGCGGTTTTGATGAAGCAGAAGGTTATATAACGCTTGCCGAATTAACGAGTGCCCGGATTACTTTATCGAGACGCGAAGGTTGCGCGACGGAGGTTATGTAGGAATAGTGGTTGATGATCCCTTCCCAGTCACGAGGACTGGGAAAGGTAAGGAAAGGAAACCAAGGAGCCGGATCCGTTGAGCGACCTCGTAAGAGGGATACCGGATATGCCGTCGCAACCTTGGGGGAAGGTGATCAATCGGGGACTGATAATTTAGTCGCGGGGGTGGGCGCCTCACATTTCAGTAGGTCGAAGTGCGCAGGCGGCTAAGTTCGGCAGGGACCCAGCTCCGTGGGGTATAGCACGGATCCCTTGCCCAGGGTTACGGGTGAAGTCCTCAACGGCAGCTAAGGCGGAGATGACAGTCATCGGTACGGTGGAACTGGCGGAAGAGGCAAGCCACAAGGGCTACTTGGAACCTGACAGGGGGCAGCGGTAACTGTCAGTACCGTATTGGGGCGGAGGAGAGAATCTCTGCAGTCGGCCCAATAGTGGAATATTCCAGGCGTGACTGTATCAGTATAAACGGCTAGAGTACCGCGGTGCAGAAAGCAATGGGAAACTACTGCACTATATTCCCAAGAAAGTCACCATGCATACAGTAACCAGAACGAGTTTGTCTAGTGACCCGGCTGACGCCCGGCGCCAAGGCGGTTTGGGCCGCCTGGTGTGAAATTAGCTACCGACCACAAGACTGTTCCCCAGCAGGCGTATTGCGGACAGAGAGCTACTGCTGGAACAACAACAAGTAGACATCCTTCACGACGACAACCCTTACACATGGCTACATGGAACGTACGAGGTTTACTAGAACCCGGAAAGCTCGAGGTGGTAGAAGCCGAAATGGAAAGACTTAAGATCTCTGTGTTGGGCCTGAGCGAAACTCATTGGAAAGATAATGGTCACTATCAAAGCCAGAAGGGCAATATGATCATAACCTCAGGAAACCCCACAAATAGCTGGAGCGGAGTTAGGTTCCTCATATCTAAAACCTTAGGCAGCACGATAATTGGTTACGACACATTTAATGATAGAATTGTAAAATTACGATTGGGTAAACCCCCACATGTACTAAATATTATACAGGTATACGCTCCGACTTCAGCCTCCAGCGAGGAGGAAATCGAAAAGTTCTACTCGGATTTGGCGTCGGTGTACTCGAAAATTCCCAGCAAAGAAGTAACTGTAGTAATGGGAGACTCCAATGCCAAGGTCGGCAATACCGTGCAGGATAGCCATCTCAGTCACATTGTTGGCAGGTTCGGTTTGGGCGACAGGAATGAGAGAGGTGAGAGACTCCTAGAATTCTGCTCTGGAAACAATTTATCTATAATGAACACATGGTTCCAACACCACCCAAGGCGCTTATATACGTGGACATCCCCAAATGGTCTTCACAGGAACCAAATCGACTTTGTCCAACCAAATCGACTCATTGGCGTCAGATGGCGTTCTTCTATCATGAATGCTAAAACATATCCGGGGGCGGACTGCGGAAGCGATCATCACCTTCTAGCTGCGCAGATCAAGAATAGATTCAAGGTTGTTCGGCAGAGGAGTAACAGACTACCGAGCCTAAGAAACGACGCCTTACTCCGTTTCTCCACTAGTGTGAGCCAGAAATTAAAACACCCTCACCTGGACCCATTTGAGTCGGCCAATGAAGAATGGAAAAGACTGAAGGCCATCACTTTGGACTCAGCAAAAGAGGCGTCACGCTTGAATCCTAGTTTTTTGGCCGCACCTGACTGGATGTCCGAGGAAACATGGTCTGCTGTCCTTGAAAGAAGGACTATGAATCCTGTACATTACTGCAGGATGACATAGACGCCGTGTATCTTTGGAGCATAAACCACAAGCTATACTTCAATACCGGCAAATGTTCTATCATGACGTACTCGCGAGGTGACGCCCCGCTTGTACATAGTTATGACATTGATGGCAAGGCACTATCACGAGTAAATCACACAAGGGACCTTGGAGTGACCTTTGACTCACGGTTGACATACAGACAGCATATCTACACCCTAGTTGATAATTCTTACAAATTGCTAGGTTTTGTAATGAGGAGCATGAGGTAGTTCAACAACACATTTGTCATGCGCCTCCTATTAAATTCCCTAATTCGGAGCAGATTAGAAGTCAACGCGGCAATATGGAGTCCTTACGAAAATAGCTACATATCCAGGCTGGAGAGTATACAGAAACGCTTTCTGAGGTTCCTGTACTTTAAACAGCATGGATATTATCCCTTTCTATATCCTACGGCATTTATTCTGGGGATGGTTGGGTACAACTCACTAAGTGTAAGAAGAGATTGGCTGTCAATCTGCCACATATATAAACTGCTTAGGGGGTTCGTTGATAATCCGACCATCCTTAGAAGAATTGGTCTATTCGTACCCACCAATTACTACCGTGCTAGGACTCATGTATTGTTCGCGTTACCGCGAGCTAGAACTAACATCGTTCAACACTGCTTCACAGTGCGGACGCTTCGACTGAGCCAGAATTGGATATTTGGACGGTGAAATTAGCACAACTGCAAAGTATGGTAATGGCATTTCTTAGCAATCAAGTAATTAGATAAATATGTAGTATTAAAATTGTTAAAAAGGAGTAACTAGTATAATAAGAAAGGTTAGATAAACATTAGATATACATATGTAAGTATAATCGTTTAATATTACGCTCTAACGGATGTCTCCATCTCGTTTGCTATAGTCTAGAATAATGATTTAAATATATTAGAATAATAATGATAGTAATAGTAATGGAGTATAGTAATAATAATATTATTAACAGTAGAATTATAATAATAGTCTATAGCAAAATAATAGTTATAATCTAGAATAATAGCCTAGAAAAATAATTAACGATTTGGAATCATCTGTAAGGTTAATTATGTTTTGGGAAATAAATAAATAAAATAAATAAAATAAAAATAAAAAAAATGAGGAAATCTGGACTATCGGCGGACAGGCAAAAATATAGGGAGCTCCACAGCAAAGTACAAAGACTCTGTCGCCGCGATAGAGAGATGCAGCTTAATAAGATCTGCCAAAAAATTGAGGACAATTCCAATACGATGCACACCAAGGATATGTTTCAACACGTCAAGATTCTTGCAAAAGATTTCAAGACAAAAAACTGGACCTTGGAAGACGGAAAAGGAGTTGTCTTAACGGACAAAGAGCAGATTCTCCGGAGGTGGCGAACTTATTGCCAAGAATTATATCGTGACCCAGAACATAACAAGGTGCATAAACACAGGATGGACGAATGTCCGGAACGTGAACCTGATATACTTCTGGAGGAAGTCCGTGCAGCTATCTCGTGCTTAAAGCCCAAAGCATGTGGAGGTGACAACATTACGGCGCAACATTTAAGGAACCTGGGTGAGGATGGTGTTTGTGTGATTCACAATATATGTCAGAAGGTGTGGAGATCTGGAGAGTGGCCTGACGATTGGACCGAATCCATCTTGGTCCCATTGCATAAAAAAGGCTCGACTCGAAAATGTGAGAATTACCGTACGATCTCGCTTATCTCTCACGCAAGCAAGATTCTCCTCAGCATTCTTAACAAGAGGCTGGAGTACTTCATAGACCCACAAATCTCGATTGAGCAAGCCGGTTTCGTAAGAGGACGAGGCACGCGTGAGCAAATCTTCAACATTCGGCAACTTATAGAGAAATGCAGGGAGTTCAATATTCCAATGGCTCTCTGTTTCATAGACTATGCCAAAGGTTTGATTGCGTGGACTGGGGGAAGATGTTTGAGGTTATGCGCGATATGGGGATCCCAAACCACCTCATATTCCTCATACAGAGTCTGTACATGGAAGGCGCTTCGAGAGTAAAGTTGGACGATGAGCTTTCGAATTCCTTCAAAACAGAGAGAGGCAACAGACAAGGGTGCATCTTATCGCCGAAACTCTTTAATTTGATCGGCGAACACATAATGAGAAAAGTCCTAGACGAATGGGAGGGTGGAATTCGCATTGGAGGTCTCAGAATCAATAATTTAAGATTCGCCGACGACACGACCATCATAGGTGCCGATGAAAATGAGTTGGCGACCCTATTACGCAGGGTGGAGAAGGAGAGCAAGGAGTATGGACTGCACATGAACCGCAGCAAGACCAAACTCATGTTTGTGGACCGGGCTGGAACCATGCAACGCACCAACGAGCTGAGTGACCTTCAAGCTGTGAAAGACTTTGTTTATCTGGGCTCCATGATATGCAACGACGGAAACTGCGAAAAGGAGGTCTCACGCAGAAGCCAGATGGCAAGATCGGCCATGAGTAAGCTAGAAAGGCTGTGGAAGAATCGGGGTATAAGTAAACGGACTAAGGTCAGCCTGGTTCGAGCTCTGGTTTTCTCGATCTTTCTCTATGCATCGGAGACATGGACCCTGAAGGCTCGGATACGCACCAAAATAGATGCACTGGAGATGTGGTGTTGGCGTAAAATGCTAGGAATCCCATGGACAGCACGCCGCACCAACAAATCTGTCTTGGAAGAACTCGGCATCCAAGTGAGGCTCTCCACCGTATGCATGAGAAGGGTCCTGCAGTTATTCGGTCATGTTTCCAGGAGAAACCCAGAGAATCTAGAGAAAATGCTTTCCGGGGGTCAAGTGGAGGGAAGAAGAAGCAGAGGCAGATCACCGGCCAGATGGAACGACCTCATCAAAGAAGTTACAAAAGGGTCAATACAATCTGCGACCCGCCATGCAGAAGACAGGTCGAAGTGGAGGAGCCTCGTAGGCAAACTGTTGTCTAGTGACCACGATCCTCAGTAATGAGGGAACGACGGAGAATAAGAATTTGGTTGCTTTTTGGTCGGTTTATATAGGCTGTGCAATGATGCAATTGAAGTATTCTGAGTAAAAGTATTGTTTCATCGTGCTGATTCATAGCTGCACGAGTCAAAATAATAGCTGAATTGTGTCAGTGGATTTCACTGGAAATCGATGCATTTGTTGATCGTATGCAGTGGACTTAAGGTCCGTTACAGGCTTAAAAATGCGTTCACATATACAATACAAGCTCGCCAAAATTTCCACACGAGACAGAAAATCAAATTGCCTTGTGAAAGACTAGTCTCAAAGTCAGATATCGTATAGCGGCTCTAGAGCCGCTATACGATACACTGTTGTCAGTGCCGACTAATCCGAATGTACTGCCAACGACAGTATATTTGACAGTTGACATTTGACGCTACGACATTTAATGATTTATAATGCCAGAATGATTGGACAAGTCTTTCTTGCGGGGAGATTACGACAGCAATAGTACCTATGGCTCACGCTATTGGCCTTCAATGCCAGAATGATTGGACAACAATTGGAGACTTTTGCATTCCTCCTCCAATGCACTGGAAAGTAATGTTGTATGACTGGACGACAGAGATGCTGAAATTTTATTTAAATGCCTTTCAGCATACGCTTCCAGACCCCAGTAACCTCGCTCGTTGGAGCTTTGAGATGTAGATACAGCAAGAATAGTATACTTTAGTTACTTTCATCGAATAAGGCCCAAGGGGTTCTTCTCTGGGAAAGCTGTGCGGACTTCAATAACATCTTTATACTACAGAAACGTGCTGTAAGAGCTATATATAAACTTGGTCCTCGGGTTTCACTTAGAGAAAAATTCAAAGAGATAAATATTCTTACTGTTGCATCAAAATATATATACGAAAATCTGTTGTATGTCCACAAGAATATTGACAAGTTTAAAAAAAAGCGACACTCATAATGTTAATACTAGACATAAGCATAACCTTGTTGTACGTGCTACTCGTCTCCACAAAATAAGCAATTCTTTTTTGGGACAATGTATACGCTTCTATAACAAACTTCCTCATACTATTAGAGAACTATCTGTAAATAAGTTTAAAGCTACCATCAAAGCAAAATTGTATAAAAAGCATACTATACAATATCTGATTATGTAAATGACAAAACGGCTTGGGAGTAAGGCTTGGACGCATCATAAGAACATAAATTAAAAATAATATTAAATTGTGTCTATATGAATAAAGAACATTTTGATTTAGATTGCCCCCTTTGTAGCAATACCCCTTGCACAGCCAGGCATATTCTAGCTGGCTGCAAGGTGGCCTTAAAACAAGGACGGTACACTTACCGCCACGACAAAGTCCTTGATGTTATTCGCGAGGTAATTAGCCTCTCAGTGGCTAGTGCCAACAAGAGTTTGACAGTACCCTCCAAACCCCTAATACAGTTTGTGCGGGATGGCTCTAAACGCAAAAAACGTTTTACTACAAAACCTTTCTCAATAATCGAGAAAGCTTCAGATTGGATTCTGGAGGTCGATTCGGTCTCTAAGCAGTATAAATTCCCTGAAAGTCTCGGATGCACAGCCCTGCGTCCAGATATAACTCTTTACTCTCTATCTCGGAAGATGGCCCTTATCGTAGAATTAACTGTTCCATGGGAATCAAATATCCCAAAAGACCACGAGCACAAATTAAATAAATACCGTGATCTCGCAAATGCCGTCACCCGGAACGGCTTCATTGTTCACCTTCACGCGGTGGAAGTTGGCGCTCGTGGCCGGCCAGCTAAATCTGTTTCACCTTTTTAAAGATCTTGGTCTCTCCAGGAAAATAATCAACTCCTTGTTAGATAAATTATCTAAAACCGCGATTTCCGCATCTCAAATTCTATGGCTTCAAAGGGGGAGTGAATGGGTGGTAAGGTGAACGCTCACATGCGGCAAGACAGCTGTCCTAAACCTACCACAGCCGGTCGTTAGTCCGGAATCCACTGCTCACCCCCCAGAAGTGTAATAACACTATATGATGGGTCCGACTTCGGTCGGTGAATTCCATGGCAGCTCCGTATGTATTTTATTTATTGAAGTGGGGGTGGTTGTTGACCTAATGTCAACCGCTCTTGAAATGACTCGATGCCCCCCTCCCCCCGATCCTGTGTTTTTTAAATTAAAATAAACTTTGAACTTCAAACTTTGACCTTTGAATTTTGAACTTTGAACTTTGATCATTGAACTAACGTTTCTATCTTCCAGACTGAGTTGGCAGCGAGCAGCCTGGGAGATAGACGAAGGCCGATCCAACACCAGAATGGCATCCATCTCGAAATGTTTCGCTGCTGACGTTGTGAACAAGGCGGCTTCCGACGCCGTTCAGATCTTCGGCGCCAACGGCTACAACACCGACTACCCAGTCGAGAAGCTGATGAGGGACGCCAAGATCTACCAGATCTACGAAGGCACTGCGCAGATACAGAAGCTTATCATCGCAAGGGAGTTGCTGGCACGAGATAAATAAATGTGTGATATCATCGGTATACTAGAAAATGTTACCAATTCAATTTTTTTTATAAATTCACGTAATGTGACCAAACAGCATAAAAAATCCTTTTCTATTTGTATACACTTTGTAGCTGTCATATACGAAGGGCGAACGCATAGAGGTATAAGTACTAGACCGCGTGACCAGTATAGAAAGACAGCAGCATATGGCACTCCCTCTATCCGTAGTCGCGCATGGCAATACTTATAGACACCGTATCACCGCTTCATAAAGGAGAGGTCTGCGCAAGCGACCTCGATCCTGTAACCAACCAGTCAGGAGGTAGGAGGACTCCTGAAGGTTAATTCCAGATGGAGATATCCTTCCAAGCTGGTAGTCAGGTGGTGAGGCTGTCTGCTAGGTACCTTTCCCGGTGCCTCACCGTAAAGCATTGGCCTCTAACGGGCAGGTGGCATAACTAGACTGTGTTTTGTTTTTTGTCCTAAGTCTTCTGCGCTCAGAACGATAAATTTCGTTAAAACTTCCTGGTGGTGACGGATTCGCTAGTTGTAGTTGACAGCTCTAGCTGCTGTGCTATGGATAAACGCGCATAAAGCAATATTTAAAAAAAAAACCTATTCATAATTTGCAGATAAAGCTGCTATAAATATTGTTATTACAGATACATATAATAACATTTTATGTAAATAATAATTTATAATTAAAAATTTAAATCGAATTATTAAATAAATTCCAGCAGTTACTGATGTAGAAGAATGAACTAACTAGACAAGTATAGAGGGAGTGTCATTAGTTAGTTACCTAGTTAGTTAGTTTTCCTGGGCTATTTCCCGCACTTGGCCTCTTGATTGGGCCGTTGTGCGTAGCTCATGTTTCTATTTATGTTACTCCAGCCAACCCAGGCTGTCCCAGAAGGTTAGCAGCCTGTTTAGGTTGCTACAGGCCTCCGGGACAGATGCTGGAGATTGTAGTATTCTTGCCCGTTGCTCTGCCACGCTCCTGCATTCTATGAGCACATGCTGTGTCGTTTCTTCTTCCTCCATGCATCCTCTGCATAGAGGGCTGTCTGTCACACCTATGGTAAACAGGTGTTTGTTTAGGGGACAGTGACCTGTCATAGTACCTATGACTACGGATTTTGTCCCTTTTTAATCTGGTGAGTTTGCGGGCAAGTTTTTTACGCGCTTCCGGAACCGCGTTCTTTGTTTGCCTGCATCCTGCGTTTTTTTTCCATTCTTTAAGGTGGGTTTCGTCGGTGTTTCTGCGTAGCCATGTTTTTATTTGGGCCTGGGGGAGGGAGTGTCATATGCAGCTATCTCTTTCTATTCCGCTTACGAATTCACTCACAGTCCACCTTCGCACTCCCACTCCCACTCCCACACGACACCTTCGCACGACAGTAGAGTATAGATCACTGTGGAAGTGTCCATGGACACTGCGGAAACTTAGCAAGGCGCCGCCGTCGTACGCAACGTATTAACACCTTGTTTATGTTGACAGGGAAATTTGTATCAGTGTTGTTATGCTATGCCGAGGATAGTTCATGTCCCCTTTGTAGCAACACCCCTTGCACAGCTAGACATATTCTAGCTGGCTGCAAGGTGGCCTTAGATCAAGGACGGTACTCTTACCGCCACGACAAAGTCCTTGTTGTTATTCGCGAGGTAATTAGCCTCTCAGTGGCTCGTGCCAACAAGGGTTCCACAGTATCCTCCAAACCCCCAATACAGTTTGTGCGGGTTGGCTCTAAAGGCAAAAAAACATTTCACTGCAAAACCTTTATCAATAATCGAGAAAGCTTCAGATTGGATTATGGAGGTCGATTCGGTCTCTAAGCAGTATAAATTCCCTGAAAGTCTCGGATGCACAGCCCTGCGCCCAGATATAACTCTTTACTCTCTATCTCGACAGATGGCCCTTATCGTAGAATTAACTGTTCCGTGGGAATCAAATATCCCAAAAGACCACAAGTACAAATTAAATAAATAACATGATCTCGCAAATGCCGTCACCCGGAACGGCTTCACTGTTCACCTTCACGCGGTGGAAGTTGAAGCTCGTGGCCTGCCAGCTAAATCTCTATTTCACCTCTTTAAAGATCTTGGCCTTTCCAGAAAAATAATCAACTCTTTCCTGGAAAAATTATCTAAAACCACGATTTGCACATCTCAAATTCTATGGCTTCGAAAGGGGAGTGAATGGGTGGTAAGGTGAACGCTCACATGTGGCAAGACAGCTGTCCTAAATCTACCACAGCCGGTCGTTAGTTCGGAATCCACTGCTCACCCCCAGAAGTGTAAAAAATAGTATTATGATGGGCCCGACTCCGGTCGGTGAATTCCATGGCAGCTCCGTTTGTATTTATTTGTATTATTATCATTACTTCTATCATTGATTTTATATTACACTATAAAATCAATGCTTCTATATAATATTAGTATAGATGAAAGATCCCGCATGGGAGGATAAATTCACAAGGTTTTCCAATATATCTCGCATATTATTTAAAAAAACACAAATCAATAATTCAAAATAAATACTTTATTTTCAAATCTACATCTTATAACGCTAATACACTTTTCGATGAACGAGAATAGCCTGATAATACAAGAATCTTACAAAACAAAACAAATAAATAAACAAACATGATACAGTGGTAACTCTCGACAATGCGCTCTGCTCTAAGGCAGTTACGATATTTACAATATTTTAAATATGAAACAGTATAGATTACAGCGCCAAGCCTTGCGGATTCCGAATCCGCAGAATACAACAAGTAAGCCAATCACAGGTGAAGCTTTGTTTTTACTAATATGTATATTAAACATTCTTAAGAGAATGTGTTATAGGGATGATTATGAAGAAAAGAATAATAAAATCCACTTACATAATGACGAAGGAGTCCCTTGTTCGGATTTGGGAATGCTTTATGTTTAACCCCTGAGAGGCCAAAAACGCCAATCGGTGGTTGCGATGGTTAACAGATTCTTGCGTAGCCATTTCGGCCGGCCTCCATATATACATACAGGGTGTTCGGCAGACGGTTGTACATACGATTATGACAGACAAGTGAGGCCCTCACCTACATGCTTGGCCTCAAAAATTTAACCTAGGCCTCACGATTTTTTTTAAATTATTTTTTTGTAATATGGCGAAATTTTTCATACGAATAAAAAAAAATTGACTGTTTTATCAGTTTTAAATTAAGTTAATGGAGTTTAAAGCCATGGAAATGAAAAATTTCGCCATATTACAAAAAAATTCATTAAAAAAAATTTTGTGAGGCCTAGGTTAAATTTTTGGGGCCAAGCATGTAGGTGAGAGCCTCACTTGTCCGTCATAATCGTATGTACAACCGTCTGCCGAACACCCTGTATAATATACATGACTTTATATAAATATATAATATACATGACTAATAAGATTAATTATTAGATAACAAGAGATATTTGTAATTCATAAAAAAATGATATTGGGGTCGATTGCATTTCTCTTGAACTAAAATCGGAAATTAGTTCACGTGAACGAGGCAGAGCAGTACGTCAGAGCGGAATGTGAAATTTACGGTTGTCACTTTTCGTCATTAACCCTTCAGGCTTCGGCCCCTCAGTCGATTGACAAGTTGCTGTCATAATATTTTAGTAAAAATTTGTAAAAAAATTGAATTGAGACACTGGGCCCGATTGCGTTTCTTTGTGAACTAAAACTAAAATTAGTTCAGGCGAACGAGACAGAGCAATACGGTAGAGCGGAATATGAAACGAACGATCGTCGATAAATACTACCTGTTGAACTTATACTCGTCCGAATAAATTCGAGCATATTTCGTGCGGTGTAAGATTTGACCTTGGCGCGCAGTTTTAATGCGAAAAAGTGACAACCGGTCATCTCACACTCCGCTCTAGCGTATTGCCTTGTCTCGTTCACATGGACTAATTCCCGATTTTAGTTCACGAAAAAACGCAATCAAGCCCACTGTCCCACCAAAACATTAATTACTGCCAAACCACTGTACCCATAATTAAAATGAAATATATTAACATAATAAAATAAAACAAATTAAATTAAAATAAAATTAAAACGGGGCCATCGCGCTGAATCGTGTTGTGGCCGATATCGGCCAATCGGGGTCTGAGGGGTTAAAACTACCCACCGGAGATTAAGCAACTAAATCTAATCTGTAAGTTCAAGAGGTAGTTTTGGTGCGGGAAAATCGACTCATATTCCGTTTTAGTCCACGAAGAAACGCAATTGGGGCCCATTGTTAGTATTTACATTTACATGGTATTTACAATCGCACAAAACGGTGTGGCACTGTTTTTGCCCGCGAAGGCTGGCTTTCAAAAGGTTAAACGAGATGGGTTGGATGTCTCGGTATTGCGAACAGAGAAGTAGGTTTAACCGTCCTACCTATACGAGCGTACGTGATACGTCTGTTATGCTATCGCCCGAATGCAACTAGCCGTATCATGTAAGTTCGAGTACAAAAACAATTTTAAAAAAATCGGTTGTCTGTAAAGTTGGTTTACTGACGATAGTTGAACGTGACAACGTCATAAGAAAATACTGATGGAATGGTTGCATTTGAAGCAGTTTCATTTAAGATTCTGATATTGTTTATTACAAACACCCAAAAATATATGCTTTTATACTCACCGATTTGACTACAACATGTAAATTTATTATTGTATAGCAGTATAATTGTTTATTGTTTAAAGTTTATTGTTTTTTTGAATTTGAAAGTTTGAAATCTCAAACTGTTAAATAACGGTTTGAGAAGCGTTTGAGCACGCTGCGCCATATAGCGGTAGGTAATACGTCGTAAATAAACAATATCGGGGACATTTTACCAACCGCTAGATAGCGCATCGTAATGATTTTTTTTTTTTAATAAAAGTTGCTTGCTTTGTTGCACTTTTTTGTACCCACAAGAAAATTGTCCGTTCAGTAATAACATTCCGTATATCAAAAATACATATAAAATTATGTCAAGAAATTAAATCAATCTAGTGATTTTCATTCGTACTATTTTAGACTGAGGTTAGTAAATAATTCTTGTCGCAACTGGTAGATGGCAGCATTTATATTGAATAATAAATATAATAAATGGAACGCCTCAGAGCGCGGTAACGCCGCATGAGTCATGTTTTTTCATGCATGCAGCCGGTCCATCGAATTATAAGACGTTGTCACATCAAAAAACCAAACTCACAAAGCGTACGTGATACAACAAATTGTTCCTACGATTCTAAATACAAAAAATGGTAATCAGCTGATCTATTGTGTGAAAAAAATGTCTGGTATATTGTAAACAATTATTGTTATTACAAAATCTAATGAACCCCTCCAATGTGTAACGTCCCGTCCGGGACGCACGCCTACCAACGGCAAAATGTGTAACGTCCCGCGCGGGACGCAGCGCTCACCGCTGCGAAACACTCCATTTAAAAATCGGAATGCGGTTCTATGCGCTTCTGAGTGCGCCACATTATGGCCAAATACCCCTCACTATTGAAATTTTTCGACTGCCGATCGCGCAGTCCAATAATCGATTTATTAAAAATGAGTGACGGCGTCGCCGCTGTCATTTCGCGTCGTTCGTGTTTAGTGCCGCGATCTTGTGATAAAAATTGTGATTTTCAAGTGTTTCAGTGTGATTACTGTAGAAACTACATGAGTAAATATGCATTCTAAAAGAGTTTATGAATGAGGATTAGTGATTTGAGATAGTCCATTTGCTTTTTTTCACGTATTTTTAAGCAAAATGATTGGACCAAAACATAAGCGTAGCAAAAAATGGCCATTTTTTTTTTCGTAATTTTTATGAGGCAGATAAGAAGATACCTGCCTATCTTGATAAGGTTATAATGTTTTATATTTCAAATTTCAATGCGATCATTTTACAGTTCTTCTTTTTATGATCCGTTTAGTGGTTTATAACTTATGGTCGTTTTTCTCAAGGCCGTTGATTCACGCCGATTTCACGCTCGAGGGTTTCACGTTCGAAAGGTACGGGCGAGTTTTTACTCCGCGAGGAGAGGGGTTAAATAATAACCCAAAGGTAGGGCGGTTAAAGGATTTTTAAATCTAGAAGCACTCAACTTTTATTCAATTATGTATTTGACCTTAATTCAAGCGAAATAACAATGAGAAAATACAAATAATTGATTTTCATTGTTTATTTTATTTTATTTATTTGTATCAAACATAATTATAAAACGCATAAAAATGGTCATAACAAGTAATGGTGCGAAGAAACAACGGCCCACATTCACATGACCATGCTCAGCGTATACCCAACTAGGCCAAATATAGCCTGTATCTGGGCAAACGACTTACTTTCTGACTTAGGTGGAGAAGCCTAACTGACGTAGGTACTCATATAGATACATATACACATACACACATACATATACATACAAACACAAATATATAAATATAACGATCTAAATATATTATAGTATTATTCTTTTGCATTATATTACAATATAGTACATTTTGTTTAATATCTTATATCATATTATATAGTATAATAGTAAAGTTATGCAGAAATATACATATTTTTTTTTAAGATATGACTTGCAGCAGTTCTTTCTCTGTCCTTGAACGACCTATGTCAAGCCATTTTTTAATATTTTTTTTGAATAAAATCGTATTTTCTATTTCCTTTTTCCTTTATTTTGTCATCAAGGCGGTTGAATATTTTAGGTGCTATATAGTTGAATTGTCTTTGGGCAAATGAAGAATTATTCGTTTGAATAAAAATCTAATCGCTTGATTTTATGTTTCAAGAAGAATGGTTACTAAGTTGTAGAGATTAGTTGGTTGAAGGGTGAGTATTTCTAAATTAAAAAGGCCTTGTAATCCATATATCTGTTTGCAAGTCAGAGACATCCAACCAATCTCGTTTAAGCGTTAAGCATTTCCAAATCCGATCAAGACACTCTTCGTCACTGTGTAAGTGACTTTTATTATTATTTTCTTCATAATCATCCCCCTAACAAATTCGTCAAAGAATATATACAAAAAACTATCAAGATTGATTTTAAATTTTTAAATGTGACTTCCCAGTCATATGTAAAAACTTAACTCATTTTGCACAATCTCAAATATTAGATATTTATGTTCCTTTGTGAATATAAATTATGATTACTCCAGGAGGTAAATGCCCTTTTCACAGTAGAATATTTATTGCAGACATTATTATTAACATTATTTTTAAGCATACTCTTTAGTAACTTTGCTCATTGGAGTTATTCAGAGGATAGTTCAAGCTCCCTATAAAGTATAAAGCAACACAACCCCCCCCCCCCCCCCCCTCTCACCCCCCAAAAGTTAAAATTATGAAACCACCTTTTTTTTATTATACAGTCAACATGTACAGTCCATACGATATCATACAGTATCAGTCAATACAACTAGGGTTGTCGACTACAGCGGGCGAGTCCGTCACCTCAGGAAGTTTTAACGATTAGTTGTTCTATCTCCCTGGAGTGAGCGCAGAAGACTTGAGGACAAAACAGTCCACCGTCTAGCTCCGCCACAAGCCCGTAAGAGGCCAAAGCCTTAACCGCGAGATAGCCAGAAGTGTTACCCGGCGGGCCTACACTCACGCCCTTACTTCCAATTGTGACCAGATTACTCCGGTCTCTCGATTGGTTACGAGTTCGAGGTCGCTTGCGCGGTCCTCTCCCTTACGAAGCGGTGAAACGGTGTTTACCGAATCTATCGCGGACCACAGCGTCCTTTGCCCGGCTGTTCACCCAGGATCGGGTAGCCGATGGTCATTTCAAGAGCAGCCGCTGTAAGGTCCGCAACCACCCCCGCTCTATAGGAAACAGTACTGCTTCCAGACTCCCCCGACTGTTAGTCAGAGTGCACAGTCGTTTAGCTTACGCCGCACAGTGCGCAGACCGTCCAGGAGCACCAGAAGGTTGATTCCTAGGGGAAACTGACCATAAGGCCAGAGTCCTACCCAGGCTCGCACTTCATGCATGGAGGCCGTCGGATAGGTGTTGACCCGTGAGTGTGACCAACCCTGAACAGAATGTGTCTTCGTGGCCAAATCAGCAAGGGCCCATTAACTAACCAAAGTAAACACGTACAGTCTGAAAAGATGCGGAATTGGCGACATACGAACCACTTGTTCAATTGCAGGTCAGCTTTCGCGGGAAGAGAAACCACAAAACCAGCCCCCGGATTCGGAAACGATGATACCGGATACACAATTGTCGTCCCTCGACGATATTTGCGATTCTGGAAGTGATTTGACAGTCCTTCAATCGTCGAAGTGAGGTTCGGATAGACGACAGCACATGAGGTGTTGTCTGCAAGTCGTTGCTCTGGGAGATAGCTGGGAAATGGCAGTTAAAATCACCATTCAACAATAATTACCGACAAGTCCCAACCAAGACAATTGAAATTTGAATATAGCGGCGAGAAATAAGTATATTCGATTTAATAAATAAAAGACGCGGTCCGAATCGCCCTTAGCTCAAAGCACGAGTTCCCGGTGATAGGTTCCCGGCCATGCAGGAATCGAAGGAAATAAAAAAGCCGATGAACTTGCTAAGACGGGAGCAAAGGGAATGTTATACGGGCCTGAACCATTGCTGTGGCGTACCAAAAAGCCTTGCAAACCTAATGCTCAAACAAATATGTTTAGAACAATCCATCAACCACTGGAACAACACGCCAGGATTGAATCAATCCTAAGCGCTAATTAAGGCTTACAACCCTAAGACGGCCTGTGAAGCCTTATCGCTAAATAGAAAAAATCTATGCATACTGGTGAGGGCGCTCACGGGGCATTTTGGCCTTAACAAACACATGTACAACAAGCTCTGAGACACAAAAACGTGCAGGCTCTGCCAAGGGGCAGAGGAAACTCCCCTGCACCTCATTGGCGAGTGTGGCCCGCTGATGCGTAAAAGATACACCCACTTGGGTGGTCATTACCTCCAACCTGAGCAGGTAAAACAATCTGGCGCCATAAGCCTGTTACGGTTCTTAAATGACACGAGGCTTAGCGCAGAACTATAGTTAGTGGCGAACATAATAGATCAGCAATGGTCGCATTGCTACAAGGCTCATAAAGACCTTAGAAAAGACCCACACAACAAATAAAAAAAATATATCTCAAAGCACTGAGCATGCTCAGAGCCCGGTCTGAATTAAGCATATGCCGCTCACTGCTAAACGGCCGACCCCGGCTAATCAGAACAGGATATCGGAATTACCGAGTTCCGAGATTAGCTGATGCCGATACGATACGATACGCCAACGCAGCAATGTCTTGTTGCGTTGGCGTATCGTACCGCTGCATCAAAATCCAGGGGCGGCTGATAGCTAAAATACAAATTAGAAAAACGCTCTTGGTTGAAAAAAGGTTTGGTCAGCGGCATGTTACAAATCGGTAAAATATATACCGTGAAAGGATCCATGGACAATTTTTACCTCCTGTCGTTTTAAATTTGAGATTTACAACATCGTCTAGTCCTTTGCAACACTTTCAGTCTTTTCCTCCGTTTGTTCCTCCTCGCACGTGTCGCAACAGACGCCCTGGCCGGTGTCGAGTTTCGCCTCCGCGCTCTGTATCACGATGACGTCGTGCAGCACGGCGGAGTCTTCCTTGGCCTTTTCACCGTCCGCTCCCGGGTTCGATTCCCCGGCGTCTCCGTTGTTGGCGGACGTCTTTACGAGGATTGGCTGCATGTCTCTGTTGTCGTCGCCGATGCTGAACTTCACCTTGTCGGCTGGCGGTGTTTCCTTGCTGGTGTTGAGCGATTTCTCCCACGTTTTGGAGAGGCTTTTATCCGAGTCGGAGCCGAGCTGCATGTCGAAGAGTAAGAGCGAGGGCTCGCTGCCCATCATAGACGATGTCACCTCCATCTCTTGAAGCGCCTGAAGGAAAAAAACTGACGTTAATATTCACACGCAAGTGCCCCAGAACTGGTCATTTCCATTACAATAATTTGTTGTTTACGAAAGCATAATAATGGTAATATTATGTCCGGGTCATTGCCGTGTGGCGGAGCGAGCGGGACAAACATATGCCAACTGAGGGAGACGAGTACATATGAAACAAGGCGACTAGCTGTAAATCGAGGATTTGTTTGCTGGCCCATAATATTCTGGAGCGACGGAAAAATATAGAGACCATAGGACGAGACTTAGGGCCGATTTTTCAATCATCAGATAAACTGTCTAATAAGTATCTAAGGAATTATTTTATCAGTTGATTTATTCGTCGAATAACATTGGCGAGTTTTTCTATCATCAAATAACTGTCAAATAGTTATTGGAAGATTTTTCGCTATGTTGGCAGTACTAACTTCAGACAATACACGAAAAGCGAGACAGAATGATTGAACCACTCTATATGCTAGAGCGAGAAGCTCTTAAAAATATTTATTTGACATTTGCTTTCAACATAACCTCGAATTGCGCGCTTCGTCTGTTTGTGGTGTGCGTCTTTCGTGAATTTGCCAGTTGGTGTTTAAAAATGGAAAGTTTAATAATAAAACGAGATAGGTCTGTTAGTTTCATGACGAGTATGCATCATAGGTGGTACACATTGATTCCTATAACAAACAAAGAATTTTTTTTTTTTTAGGTAGGCCCATTTTGTAAGAATTTTGCTTGCCGCATAATAGAATGTAAAGGTACTATACCAGTACATAAAGTATGTACTTAGTAAGGGCATATGTATAAGCATGAACTAACCTTTCTGTATTGTGTTTAATTTGGTCTTCAATCAATGTCAGCAGATACTGGACAGTTTCTTTTTGTAGTCTGAATCTTCGCTTAAATTCCACATCATCCCATTGTACAAAATTATCATGTCTGTTTCTTACTACTCTTTGTTTTCTCAGAACCGGATTTAAGTAATTATAAATTTCTACTTCTTCTTCAATAGCGACGTCATCTAACACATCGAATAAATTCATTTCTCAACGCAAAAGATCACCATACATTATCACAACATAACCTCTCACTGTCAAAATCAGTTTGACGGATCAATTTATTGGACGAATAACTCGTTATCTGACCCTCGGAGCAGCGGATAGCTTTATTCAGCGAATAGTATTTTTATTCCTTTGATAACTGTTAACTGACTATTGAAAAAATAAATTTTGTACTATCTAATGAATAAGTCCTATCCCACTGTTTATCTGACGATTGAAAAATCGGCCCTTAAAGGCACTGTCGGGCCCGGGAACATTTTTATTGTCGTAAATACGCAAGGCGAGGCGCTAACAAAACGGGCGTGCTGTGAACAAAGACTAGAATAGCACTGAGCCAGGCGCCTCGAAACAGACACTCACTTTTATATCAAACCGCGAGGCACGCAAAAGGGGTCAATGTAAAGCAGAGAGGGAGAAGAAGCTGGCGGCCAGCAAGCCACTTACAAGCGATATCGACAGTATGTAGATTCATCATTCATTCTTCCTACGATTTATCACCTCAAGCACCAGGGTTGGCAAAAACCCGGGTTTTATCAAAAAATATCTGCCCACTGGGTTATTTCGGGTTTTTTCGGGGATTTTCGGGCTTTTTCGGATAATTTCGGGTTTTTTCGGAGTTAATGAGAATTTCAAATTCCTCGGCAGAAAAATCACCCATCAGGGAAAAGACGTCTCGGGCGATCATGTTATAGAGCATTTCAAAAGTTGCCTGGCGAAAATAGATGCCTTGCTAATTTCTGGCCCTCGTAAGGCCTGGATCTATGACAATTATCTAACGTCACATTTGTCATGGCCCTTTCTTATTTACGATTTTACCAAAACCCAACTGTCCCGTCTAGATGCGCTGGTGACAGCTAGTTTAAAATCCTGGCTGTCCTTAGCCAAACCAGCTGACCCCTCGACTCTCTTCAGGTCCAAACAAAATTTTGGGCTAGCGCTTAAACTGCCCTCTCTGCTCTACGCCAACTCCAGAATAACCAAAAATTCGATTCTGTGCAATTCCAAAGATCCGGCAATATCGAAGCACGTAATAAGTGGCTGTAGTGATTCAAATGAACTACAAGCCCGCGTAGACTTCCACAAAAGGTTCCTTACTGGAATCAGCCAGAATGGCACTGGTCTGGGGTATGGCAGTACAACCACGAGCGACGTGGACTTGAAGAAGTCTCTTTTGCGGGGAGATTACGACAGCAAGAGTATGGCTCATGCTATTGGCCTTCAATGCCAGAATGATTGGACAACAATTGGGGACTTTTGCATTCCGCCTCCAATGCACTGGAAGGTAATGCTCTATGACTGGACGCCAGAGATGCTGAAATTTTATTTGAATGCCTTTCAGCATACACTTCCAGACCCCAGTAACCTCGCTCGTTGGAGCTTTGCCGAGGATAGTTCTTGTCCCCTCTGTAGCAATACCCCTTGCACAGCTAGACACATTCTAGCTGGCTGCAAGGTGGCCTTAGATCAAGGACGGTACACTTACCGCCATGACAAAGTTCTCGCTGTTATTCGCGAGGTAATTAGTCTCTCAGTGGCTCGTGCCAACAAGGGTTTGACAGTATCCTCCAAACCCCCAATACAGTTTGTGCGGGATGGCTCTAAAGGCAAAAAACATTTAACTACAAAACCTTTCTCAATAATCGAGAAAGCTACAGATTGGATTCTGGAGGTTGATTCGGTCTCTAAGCAGTATAAATTCCCTGAAAGTCTCGGATGCACAGCCCTCCGTCCAGATATAACTCTTTACTCTCTATCTCGGAAGGTGGCTCTTATCGTAGAATTAACTGTTCCATGGGAATCAAATATCCCAAAAGACCACGAGTACAAATTAAATAAATACCATGATCTTGCAAATGCCGTAACCCGGAACGGCTTCACTGTTCACCTTCACGCGGTGGAAGTTGGCGCTCGTGGCCTGCCAGCTAAATCTCTATTTCACCTCTTTAAAGATCTTGGCCTTTCCAGAAAAATAATCAACTCTTTCTTAGAAAAATTATCTAAAACTGCGATTTGCGCATCTCAAATTCTATGGCTTCGAAGGGGGAGTGAATGGGTGGCAAGGTGAACGCTCACATGTGGCAAGACAGCTGTCCTAAACCTACCACAGCCGGTTCGTAAGTCCGGAATCCACTGCTCACCCCCCAGAAGTGTAAAAAAAATAGTATTATGATGGGCCCGACTCCGGTCGGTGAATTCCATGGCAGCTCCGTTTGTATTTATTTATATATTTTAATTTTACATTTTATTTTATTTTATTACAATTTTATTGCATTTTTTCTCCCAATCCAAATGTATTTACTACTAAATAATGTTGTAACACTACCATGAAAGTCATTCCCCTGAAAATCGTTATTGTCAGTTGTCAGGGAGATCCCCTTTATTTTCACAACAGTTGTTTACCTCGAATTATCACAAATATGTTGAAATTCGCATGGATATCGAAGCTAATCCTAACCCGCAAATACATTTCGATGTAGGGGCAGCTCGTGTGCTTGACAATGTTGGGCTTCATACACAAGCCATCCATCTTCAGAAGCAATTGAAGGAAGTTTCCGTGGCGCTGGACAAACTACAGGCTGACGATACGACTATATCTGATTCAGTTGAAGTATGGCTTGATCTGATGGAAAGTCATGAACTTGAGCCCTACAGGACGGCCATAAGTGCGAGGTTCAATGATGCGATGCAACCTTTTCACTTCTTGGCGAATGTGATGGATCCGCGATACTACGGTCGGTGCCTGAAACCAGATCAAGAGAAAATGGCCGAAGAAGGCTTTTCTTAACATTTGGAATGGAGTAAATTACGGAACAGACTTGGTGTGGAAAAAGCCCAGAAACTAGTCTCAGTATACCGATATCTCCGTGACAAGAATATGTGTGAGTGGAATTGGTGAATTGAAGTAACACTATTACTTAAAGTGTATTAAACTGTTTAACTTAACTTTGCTTATACTATATATATGTCACAAATTCATTGATTCATAAATCCGTTCATTGATTTAATTATTATAATCAAGTATTTTTTCAAAAACCCACATTCGTCAAAAACCCTCGGGTTTTCTCAGGTGGGTTTTACCCAATTTAAACCAGTGGGTTTTTTCGGGTTGGGGAAAATTAAGCCAACCCTGTCAAGCACACCTGTTATAAAAATTTAATAATAATTAACAAATAAAGAAGTCCAAAATAATACGCTGTATTTCATTTCGACAGGACACACACTATAAATCCTCTACGAAAGAAATATCCACGAAATTGGTGACCCCGGCTTGATATTACCATTATAATGCTTTTCGAATGTTCGCAACATTAAAAGTATCTAAGCAAAAATAAACCTAAATACACTGTTGGGTCAGAGATCAGTTCACCTACCAAAGAAGAGAAAACTTGTCAGCTGGTGCGAGCTGGCTGCAAAACCTGTAGGGAAGAAAGGTTCTCACCTTGCTCCACATGAAAGTGAGGGTGTAAACTACTGACAACCAGCTTTAGGAGCTAATAGGCCCTGTTTCAGTTAGACCACTAAGACCCATGTGTTTAGGGACAGTCAAACGCACAGGTCAACACCCATCCGGCAACGTCCACCGAGAAGTGCGGCCCGGGTAGGACAGTGGCATGCGGGCCGGTTTCCCTTAGAAGTCAACCTTCGGGAGCTCCTGGACGGTTTGAGCACCGTGCGGCGTCAGCCAATCGATTGTGCATTCCGACCGACAGCCGGGGGAGTCTGGAAACAGTGCTGTTTCCTATAGAGCGGGGGTAGTTGTTAACCTAACGGCAACTGCTCTTGAAACGACCAATCGGCTACCCGATACCGGGTGAACAGCCAGGCAAAGGATGCCGTGGTCCGCGATAGATCCGGTAGATACCGTGTCATCGCTACCGAGAGGACCGCACAAGCGACCTCGAACCTGTAACCAGTCAGGAGACCGGAGCAATCTGGTTTCAACTGGTAGTAAGGGTGCGAGTGTCGCTGGATGGTTATCTAAAGTCTTCTACGCTCACCTCACGAGAGGCAGAATGATCTAATACTGTTAAAACTTCCTGAGGTGACAGGTTCGCCCGCTGTAGTCCCAAACTCATTTGTAATTTTTATTAAAAAATAAATTTTGCATTTGAAATTCTTTGGATTTAACACAAATAAACCATAATACTGCAAATTTTCCAAAAACTATGATAGTCACAGACTTTGTTATATTTTTCCTGTCATACTAGCTGTATGAAAAAAACTAATCTAACTGAATCACACGAGACATCCGCACTAAGGTAGTCATCTATAGGTTTATTTAATATCTGATTTAAAAAAACTATTTGAAAAATTACATGCAGCCAATTAAAAATAATCTAGACTGCGATAATATAATTAGAATTCCAATTACAATTACAGTTTGAGGGATTACTTTGTAGGAGAGTTTGAGGAATTACTTTGTAAGAGAGTTTGAGGGATTACTTTGTAGGAGAGTTTGAGGGATTACTTTGTATGAGTTTGAGGGAGTACTTTGTAAGAGAGTTTGAGGGATTATTTTGTAGAACAGCTTGAGGGATTACTTTGTAGGAGAGTTTGAGAGATTACTTTGTAAGAGTTTGAGGGATTATTTTGTAGAACAGATTGAGGGATTACTATGTAGGAGAGTTTGAGGAATTAATTTGTATGAGAGTTTGAAGGATTACTTTGTAAGAGAGTTTGAGGGATTATTTTGTAGAACAGTTTGAGGGATTACTTTGTAGGAGAGTTTGAGGGATTACTTTGTAAGAGAGTTTGAGGGATTACTTTGTAGGAGAGTTTGAGGGATTACTTTGTAGGAGAGTTTGAGGGATTATTTTGTAGCTTAGAGAATATATTTTTTTAATAAATGTATTTTTGACGACCAAAGGTTAGATACTTTGTCAACACAGGTGTATATGAGCAGCTCACCTTTCAGCAACCACATAAACGGCATGGCTCACATGCTGAGGGTTCCGTGCTGTCCAAGCTACGACCCGAAAGTCACAAACTGGCATTTTGCAGTTCAAATATTAGGGACTTACGACCCGGTCCACCCACACCGCAAAAATGCAACTTAACATTCTGAAAAGTGAAAAAGCGGTTAGTCGTGAAAGCAGTTCACACGCTCCGCAGTCCTTTTATTAAAACTTTCGCAATTGCTCCATTCAGTATTATGAAATTTCTCGGTTTTTATTGCCAATATTGGAGAATAGGCGAACGTCTGACAAACATATTTCGGCGGCAGCAAATTATCGCTATAAGTATTTTATAATCTATTAATAGGTATTTTATTTATGATTTAACAAACCTGTTCGTCATTGTAGCTGCCAACGCTTCTAGAATGTCTATGCCTCGTAGTCATGGCGGCCGACGGACTTTGACCATCAATGCAATCCTGAGGCAAAAAATTCAATTATAATTTATTTACCAGAAAAATACACAGTACATATTTGTGGGGAGTTAACCCGCTGAGCACGTAACATCCATTTGGGGACATGAATGGCGGCCGCCGAAATTCCGAAACGTCCACTACTGGATATAGCGCTCGGCTCTTACGAAAATGTCGTTTAAATTTCGAAATGCGATTGTATATTCTATCGAATGATGCCATAATATAGCCAAATATGCAACACTATGAAATTGCTCGATTGCCGCATGCGATGTTAGAAATATGAATCACTACATCCTTACAAAATCGATGACCTCATTTCTGACGACAGTCGCAGATCGGCCATGGCGGCGGCGCGCGCGATGTTCGCCGAAGTGATTGTGTTGTGAAGTGTTTTCTGGATATAAGTGCAGTTTATACCGGATAAAAGTGAGTATTTCCCTTTTTAAGTAGATTAGCCAGTAGGATTATATAATTTCGACAATCCATTTGCTGTTTTTCACGAATTTTCGAAGAAAACACTTTGTCAACAAACCAAGGCTCGCGAAAAAAATGGCCGTGTTTATTTTGTAATGTTTTTGAAATATCCCGTTATATCGCGAAACATGACGTAATGTCGCTTTAATTTACTAATAAAATAGGTATTGCTTCATTTACATCCTAAGTTATCACATAATTAGGCGTATTTTGAACATTATATGTTGTGTTCTAATATTGCTCGCGAAAATGAAACTTGTTTTGATAATTACTATGAGAGAAAAAAGTGCGATTTTCCATAGTTTTTCGATGAAATGTGACTCTTTGGAGTATAGTAATTAGTTATTAGACATATAATAAGTCTATGATAAGACAATATAATTGAAAAAATCTAACGAATTTTATATTATGGGCATTCAAAGTTTATTATTAGGTTCAGACGCGGAAACTCTCAAAACTTTAGATTTTTCTATAATATCAGACAAAGCTCAAAGTTCTGGTGTGATTTCTAAGAAGAAGTGATGTAGTAATAAAGTTATTTTGAAAGAATTTCATATAAAAAAATACCATAAGTAGTCACAAATTAAAAATTAAAAAAATTTTTTTTTACGAGAATACATACAATTTTTCTTGGCTGAATAAATAAATATTTTTTCCGTATTTTTGTATGCAAATAAGTAAAAAAAAATATCGTTTTGGTAAAGCATTTAATAGAGAACATAACTGTATTTACAATTTTTGATATTTACAAAAACTGTATTTACAAAAAAATCGAAATGATTTTATAGGCGAGTTTTTTCAGTTTGCCAATTTTGTAATATTTATTCATTATTATCCTAATTGTTTTACGAGATAAGGTTATAATGTTTTATATGTCAAATTTCAATGCGATCATTTTTCTCTTTATCTTTTTTTAATCCGATTAGTGGTTTATAAGTTATGATCGTTTTTCTCAAGGCCGTTGACTCGCGTCGATTTTTTGCGCGAATATGTCGCGCGCAAAAGTGATAGGTGACTTTTTACCTCGCAACGTGAGGGGTTAATGGGCCCAGTGGTGTTGGGCCATTATGATCCATATGTTTGGGTGGGCCCAACACTTCCAGGCATAATGACAGCAATGGAGTGTTCGACCATTGGCAAAATTCCAGTAATAATGGCAGGCAACAAGGATCAACAAAAAAAGTATTTGGGGAGGTGCGTAGATTCACCCATCATCGTATCGTGCTGTGTGACGGAACCGGGCGCCGGATCCGACGTACATATATTGGTTCGTAATGGTTCCATGCAGCTTGGGTGGTGTCGGCCAAACTCTAAGTCATCTGGCCTGCCTAACTCACGGTTTAACTTTCATCTGGTAGCCTCCTCATAGAGAACCTTAACCTGATAGGGCCGCTGTAAGCTTCCGCAACATCGCAGAATCAGAAGGATACTCTGGGCAGAACTGGGTGATTAGTGCACTATCTGGAGTTGCTAAGTATTGAATGCCCAACCCGCTAAAAACCAGAGGGGTCTGGAGATATATATTTCCTATGACAGCGGAGGGTAGTTGTCGACCTGACGTCTTTAATCCTTGGCAAAGGGCACCTCGGTCTGCAAAATATTTGAGGTGAATAACCGCTTACTTCAAGTAGAGGCCGCGCAAGAGACCTTGAACTTGTGACCAGACTGGGGAATTGAGAGATCTGGTCAAGGCAGCCTACTGGACTGTGGACTGTGCTGTCAGATTTAAAGATGCTGTCAGATTTAAAGATGATCTCATATCGTAACCTCCTGGGGTGACAGGTATGCCCATTGTTAATGACACCTCGAAAGAACATAGTTATCGAAAATATGAAATATAGAAAAAAGGAAAATGGTTATCGAAAATATAACAAGACATGCACACGGTCCAATACAGATGAAATTCAAAATCGGAGCAGAGCATTCTTACCATATATCAATAGATCAGGAGCATTCTTATCATACATCATGAGATCAAGAGCATTCTAACCATATGTACTGAGATCAAGAGCATTCTTACCACACATCAAGGGAGCGACAGATCAAGTAAGTATGATACTATACAAATTTTACATAAAAACGATCTTCAAATCGACCTAAAATAAAGCTGGATCTCTGGAGCCTGTGATGGATGTAATAGCACTGCAAGCTCTTACCACTGAGCATTCTTATCATAAGTCACGAAATCAAGAGCATTCTTACCATAAGTCACGAGATTAAGAGCATTCTTACCATACGTCACGAGATCAAGAGCATTTTTACCATACGCCACGAGATCAAGAGTATTTTTACCATACGTCACGAAATCAAGAGCATTCTTACCATACGTCACGAGATCAAGAACATTCTTACCATACATCAATAGATCAAGAGCATTCTTACTATACGTTTTGAGATCAAGAGCATTCTTACCACACATCAAGGGAGCGACAAATCAAGTAAGTATGTGACTATACAAATTTGACATAAAAACGATCTTCAAACCAACTTAAAATAAAGCTCGATCTCTGCGGCCGGTGATGGATGTAATACCACTGTAAGCTCTGGGTGTGTATACAATCAAATGCAGCTGTGGTTTAGCCTACGTTCGACAAACGAATCAACCCATCGACTGATGGCCACATCAAATGAGCCACTAGACTAATGGAACACATTGAAGTTGTTAAAAACATTCAGCGAGAAAAATCGGTGATTTGCAACCACATATCAGGTAGCGGAACTAACCACTGGGTGCAGTTTCAAAATTATATTGTAATATCCATGATCCGGGAAGCCATTGAAATAAGAAGAACCCTAAACTTTAAGGTAACATAATACCTGGAAGCGACCATATTGGAAGAATTTTAGTTTTAATGAGTTTTTTTTAAAAAATAAACATTAATTTTAAAAAGTTTCTGAACGAATCACCTCGATAAGGATCCAAGTTACAATTTGGACTCGAAAAAGTTGCTCATTGCCTTGGACATTAAGGCTTTAAGCTGATTTTGAAAACTTTCTGGCGCGATTACTCCTACAACGTTTTGTGCCTGAGCCTTTGTGAGCGCTGGATTTTTATTGGTCGAACCCTACAAAATTGACCCCGTCTATTTCTTCGCGTGTTCGCCCATTTTGGATATTTTTCTGAGGTCTTATGTCGCCTTAATAAAGAACTTTAATAATTATGATTTACATAATATTAGCAAGGAGAAGAGGACTCATTGCGAATATTCTAAGGTATCCTAACTAGGAATTTAGGGACATGTAATGCATACAATAGGTATGATAATCAAACTAGTATTAATCTAAAAGCTTGTAATAACTACCTGTTACTTACAGTAGCTTGTATATTATTATTATTATTATTATTATATTATACACTAGCAGCTTAAGGCTGATGCGTGTATATCACATGCACTTGTTTTTAAACTTGTGGCTGTTTTGCACTAATAAAATTGTCCAGTTTATTTTTAAAGCTATTGACAGAGATAGCACTGATCACATCCTCTGGCAACGCATTCCAAGCATCCACTACACGATTTGTCAAAAAATATTTCCTGGGGTTCGATGCTGCAATTGTCTTATTTAGCTTCAACGAGTGTCCACGCAGTTGCTTATTGGTGTTCAGGGTATACATGCTCTCGAGGTTGGGCACACTGTAATAACCGTGAAGCATTTTGTAGCTTTCTATTAAGTCTCCTCGCTGCCTACGTTCCTCTAATGTTGTCAGGCGAAGTTCTTTCAGTCGTACTTCGTATGATTTGTTCCTCAGCGATAGCGGGCGAATGTAGGTTTTATAGAGCTTGAGGAAAAGTTCACTGGTGATAGTGGAAAAAGCTTTTCTTATTAAATATAGAAGTGAGTTTGCTCTCTTAACTATTTCGATTATGTGGGTTTCCCATTTGAGGTCCCAGGAGATAGTGATGCCGAGGTCTTTCTGGGTCATAACTGACTGTACTGTTTTCCCCTCAATCGTATATGCTAGCCGTGGATTTCTAGATCCGATATGTAGGACAGTGCATTTATCTGCATTGGAGAAAGCAGCCATTCCTTGGTCCACTGCACTGTAGAGTTAAGGCTGTCTTGGATGTTCTGGTGAGCTATGAGTGGGTTTGCGAAAAACTTGGTGTCTAAAATATTACTACCTAAAGTGTGTTGTAAGACGTCCAAGAATGGTAATTTTTTCAATTGGATGAAAATGTAATGCAATTGAATTTAAAAATTTGAATTAAAGCTTGTAAAATGAGGTTTACCTTAAATCTGTTGAATCGCCTCGCGCAGTCGTGTATCGAAAGATCGCCACCCACTGCAACTAGACTCCGAAGGCTGTGAGCCACAAACTGCCCCTGAATTATTTCCATCTCATCGGAAAGAGCCTCGGTTGAGAAAACGGGAGCGCTGCCAGTATGACACCAGCCTAAGAGCCTTAGTGTTCTCGGCCTGAAATATTACAACACCATGAAGAGCTATGTACATACTGTATATTTGTGAGTATATATTGGTCTGGGTATGACCTGAGTATTCTAAAGGTAGGAACTGTCAGGCCTCTACCTTAGAGGTTTAACAGTAATTAAAATTATCCAAGTCACCATAGACTGCTACGGTGAACGGTGGATTCCGGACTAACGACCGGCTGTGGTAGGTTTAGGACAGCTGTCTTGCCACATGTGAGCGTTCACCTTACCACCCATTCACTCCTCCTTCAAAACCATAAAATTTGAGATGCAGAAATCGCAGTTTTAGATAATTTTTCTAGAAAGGAGTTGATTATTTTCCTGGAGAGACCAAGATCTTTAAAAAGGTGAAACAAAGATTTAGCTGGCAGGCCACGAGCGCCTACTTCCACCGCGTGAAGGTGAACAGTGAAGCCGTTCCGGGTGACGGCATTTGCGAGATCATGGTATTTATTTAATTTGTACTCGCGGGTCTTTTGGGATATTTGATTCCCATGGAACAGTTAATTCTACGATAAGGACCATCTTCCGAGATAGAGAGTAAAGAGTTATATCTGGACGCAGGGCTGTGCATCCGAGACTTTCAGGGAATTTATACTGCTTAGAGACCGAATCGACCTCCATAATCCAATCTGAAGCTTTCTCGATTATTGAGAAAGGTTTTGCAGTGAGATTTTTTTTGCCTTTAGAGCCAACCCGCACAAACTGTATTGGGGGTTTGGAGGATACTGTGGAACCCTTGTTGGCACGAGCCACTGAGAGGCTAAGTACCTCGCGAATAACAGCAAGGACTTTGTCGTGGCGATAAGTGTACCGTCCTTGATCCAAGGCCACCTTGCAGCCAGCTAGAATATGTCTAGCTGTGCAAGGGGTGTTGCTACAAAAAGGGGACGTGAACTATCCTCGGCATAGCTCCAACGAGCGAGGTTACTGGGGCCTGGAAGTGTATGCTGAAAGGCATTTAAATAAAATTTCAGCATCTCTGGCGTCCAGTCATACAACATTACTTTCCAGTGCATTGGAGGAGGAATGCAAAAGTCTCCAATTGTTGTCCAATAAATTAACATAAATATATCGTGTTTAGTATCAAATGTAAGGTCTGATTGATTACATTCTGAAAAAATATATGTATCTATATGGATAAATAAATACATAAACCACAAATATTTCATAAAAAACTGCTACAAAAAATACTATAAACACAGTAATTCACTTTTTGTAACGGCAGCCTTGTTTTTATTCCTTTTAATATAATTACTTGTTATTTGAAAGGGCCATGTAAGCCATTATGTAGGGAATAAGACATTGTTCAAATGTCCGCCGTGGCTTTACACGGAGGTACAGATCCGAGAGGTCCAATTTTCAATGACTCTGCCGCATAGATCCGGCTGAATTTAAGCGATGGCCTGGGTTATGTTGTCTTAGAGTGCATCGGTCCATTGCGGCTCATTGGCATAGACCTGCGACTTCAGAAAACCCCACAAGAAAATGTCTAGCGGGGTCAAATCGCACGATCTCGGTGGCCAATTCACGTCACCTCCGCGAGAGATAACCATGCAATATCGACACTCATTTCGATAATAAAGTTTTAACGAGCTGCTCAATCGTGTAATTTGCCATGGTTATTTGGCATCAGTGACTGAGTAATAAACAACAGATTCGGCAGACGCCACCAAAACAACATGGCCGCCACAGACTGTCATTTGTCGACCCGCCCTTATTGGTAAAACCCTAGATAGTATATTAAATTGCTCAACGTCGTACTACGATTTACCAGCTAGGAATTTACTAAGGAACGCAACGGGTAGATGGCAGCCATAGTTCCAAACATTCATTAATCTTCTCCTATGTTCAATATGGCAGCGTTCGTAGTATGACGGTATGGTGATGCACTATACACGGCGCTGTAAACACGCCTATACGGTATGCAATCAGGAAAAAAAAAATAATATAATAACACATGAATTTTAAAATCATAGCTCTTATTATTTTATATTATTTACATAAAGATGTACATTTTTTATTTGGGTATACAGCACCGATATTACAACACCATGTAGCAGATCCACATAAAGGATATGCTCGCCAGATGTCCCGCTACTCGGCAACGCCCGAAAAGGTTGCCAGCCTTTACCTGCGCGTAATGCTAACTGTTCGCGTTTGTCGGAACATACCCCTCTGCCCACATTCCTCGCACCCTCTTCCCGCAATGCCCTGTAGCTCGAGAGTAAAGCTACTGTTTGGTATACTGTGTACATACTCACAAATATACCTTTAACCATTGATTATACAGCATATTAGATTGCTCAATGGCATACTACGATTTAACATCTTGAGGTGTCGACTACAACGGGCGAGCCCGTCACCACAGGGAGTTTTAACGATTAGTCGTTCTATCTCCCTGGAGTGAGCGTAGAAGACTTTGGACAAAACAATCCAATGTCTAGCTACGCCACAACCCGTTAGAGACCAACGCCTTACCGCGAGATAGCCAGGTATGTTACCTGGCGGACGGCACTCGCGCCCTAACTACCAATTGTGACCGGATTTCTCCGGTCTCTCGATTGGTTCCGAGTTCGAGGTCGCTTGCGCAATCCTCTCCCTTACGAAGCGGTGAAACGGTGAATACCGAATCTATCGTGGACCATGGCGTCCTTTGCCCGCCTCTAACCCGGGATCGGATGGCCAATGGTCATTTCAAGAGCAGTCGCCGTAAGGTACGCAACCACCCCCGCTCTATAGGAAACAATACAGCTTCCAGACTCCCCCGACTGATAGTCGGAGTGCACAATCGATCGGCTTGCGCCGCACGGTGCGCAAACCGTCCAGGAGCGCCAGAGGTTTGATTCCCAGGGGAGGTCCTTCGCCCGAACGTCCTACCCAGGTTCGCAACTCATGCATGGAGGCCGCCGGATAGGTGTTGACCCGTGAGTATGACCGACCCTGAACACATGGGTCTTCGTGGCCAACCCAGCATGGGCCCGTTAGCTCCCATGCTGCTCCCACTACGATTTAACAGCTAGGAATTTACCACGGAATTTACCAACATGTAGATGGCACTCATGGTTTCAAACATTCTTTAGTACCTCGAGCGCTGACGTTTGAATTGTAGTTTCTCTTAGAGAACGCGAAGAAGAAGATTACATCACAACAAAAATATAGCGTTTCAGGAAAACGACGATTACTCCGAAACTACTATACGGATCGTATAAAGAAGACCTGTTTTATGTTCCTGTTGAAATTTGCTATTAGATACGTGTAACGTCGTTTTGTAAAGCAATAAGCATTATTCAGAATTATCTGTCAAAGTTGTGGTACAGAAAAAAACTGCCTTGTCCAACATTTCTATGTTTTTTCTGGAAATAAATCACCCTATACAAGAAATTGTGAATACTTTTATAATAATTATAATATGCTTCATTCGACCTATGACTTCGTTTTACTTATACCTATACAAAAATAAAAAATATTCAGTGTTGAAAATCAACATGAATATTGAAGTTTTTGGTTTGGTTTGGTTCAATCATAGACTAAAAAATGGCGACTGTATGAAAAATAATGAACCAACTAGTTAACGACAGAGAATCTTCTCCTCTTTTCGCACATACCACAGGCCGCATGATTTATGTGAGGTATCAAGGGTAAATAATTGGAAAACATCGGCGCCGATCTCGGCGGGGACAGATGTCCCCTTTGCCGCTCTACGGTAATTTCAAATGTGGGACAATTGTCCCATTTGCCGCTCAAGGGGTTAATTATCTCTTATCGTCGTTGCGCCGACCAAACCTGCTATGGAAAAAACTGCTATGCGTCGACTGGTGCATTTCTGCTATATTCTGATGGGCCAAAATCATGCCACAGCACAACAACCAAATCTGCTATCAGCACTGGGCCAGATAAAATCTGCTATGTGTATATTTAACACATTATAACACATTTTAAATTTGACACAGCAGGTTTGGTCGGCGCAAAGACGTTATTTTAATTACGGCGGCATTCGTGGTAATCACAGTATGGCGGTTCATTATAGATGGCGCTCTCAACACACCTATACGGTATCCAGTATCAAAATAGCATAGTTAGCATAGACGTCAAACGCCTAGTCTCCCGTCGACATTCGCACGGCCGCGTACGGCTCCGCGGAATTGGTGATAAAAAGTGTGTGTGTGTGCAGTTTTTGAGTGTTATTTACTGGAGAACAGTGAGTAATATGCATTTTAAGTAGTTTAGGCATGAGTATTAGTCAATTGAGATAGTCCATTTGCTGTTTTTCACGAATTTTTAAAGAAAACACTTCGGCGACAACAAACGGCTCGCGAAAAAATGGTTGTTATTATTTTGTAATGTTTATGAAATATCCCGATATATTGCGAAATATGACGTAATGTCGCTTTAATTTACTAACAAAATAAGTATTGCTTCATTTACATCCTAAGTTATCACATAATTAGGCGTATTTTGAAAATTATATCTTGTTTTGTAAAATGAATCGCGCAAAGAAACTTGTTTTGATAATTACTATGAGAGAATAAAGTGCGATTTTCCATAGTTTTTCGATGAAATGTGACTCTTTGGAGTATAGTAATTAGTTATTAGACATATAATAAGTATATGATAAGACAATATAATTGAAAAAATCTAACGAATGTTATATTATGAGCATTCAAAGTTTATTATTAAGTTCGGACGCGGAAACTCTCAAAACTTTAGATTTTTCTATAATATCAGACAAAGCTCAAAGTTCTGGTGTGATTTCTAAGAAGTGTGATGTAGTAATAAAGTTATTTTGAAAGAAAGTTATTACTCCGAAACTACTATACGGATCGTATAAAGAAGACCTGTTTTATGTTCCTGTTGAAATTTGCTATTAGATACGTGTAACGTCGTTTTGTAAAGCAATAAGCATTATTCAGAATTATCTGTCAAAGTTGTGGTACAGAAAAAAACTGCCTTGTCCAACATTTCTATGTTTTTTCTGGAAATAAATCACCCTATACAAGAAATTGTGAATACTTTTATAATAATTATAATATGCTTCATTCGACCTATGACTTCGTTTTACTTATACAATACAAAAATAAAAAATATTCAGTGTTGAAAATCAACATGAATATTGAAGTTTTTGGTTTGGTTTGGTTCAATCATAGACTAAAAAATGGCGACTGTATGAAAAATAATGAACCAACTAGTTAACGACAGAGAATCTTCTCCTCTTTTCGCACATACCACAGGCCGCATGATTTATGTGAGGTATCAAGGGTAAATAATTGGAAAACATCGGCGCCGATCTCGGCGGGGACAGATGTCCCCTTTGCCGCTCTACGGTAGTTTCAATTGTGGGACAATTGTCCCATTTTCCGCTCAAGGGGTTAATTATCTCTTATCGTCGTTGCGCCGACCAAACCTGCTATGGAAAAAACTGTCGGCGCAAAGACGTTATTTTTAATACGGCGGCATTCGTGGTAATCACAGTATGGCGGTTCATTATAGATGGCGCTCTCAACACACCTATACGGTATCCAGTATCAAAATAAAATAATAATATAATACCGAATGCATTTTTAACCTTTCGGAAGCCAGTCATTCGACACAAAATTGAAGCCCTCAAAAATTTGTTTGTATATAACGGTGACTTATTCAATGGCAGGCTTCAATGACAACTAGAGTTGTCAACTACAACGGGCGAGCCCGTCACCTCAGGAAATTTTAACGATTAGTCGTTCTATCTCCCTGGAGTGAGCGCAGAAGACTTAGACCAAAACAGTCCACCGTCAAGCTCCGCCACAAACCCGTAAGAGGCCAATTCCTTAACCGCGAGATAGCCAGGAGTGTTACCCAGCGGGCTTACACTCAAGTCCTTACTTCCAATTGCGACCAGATTACTCCAGTCTCTCGATTGGTCTACTAGTTCGAGGTCGCTTGCGCGGTCCTCTCCCTTACGAAGCGGTGAAATGGTGTATACCTAATCTATCGCAGACCATGGCATCCTTTGCCCGGATGTTCACCCAGGATCGGGTAGCTGATGGTCGTTTCAAGAGCAGTCTCCGCAACAACCCCCGCTCTATAGGAAACAGTACTGCTTCCAGACTCCCCCGACTGTTAGTCAGAGTGCGAAATCGATTGGCTTACGCCGCACGGTGCAAAGACCGTCCAGGAGCGCCAGAAGGTTGATTCCTAGGGGAAACTAGCCCTAAGGCCAGAGTCCTACCCGGGATCGCACTTCATGCGTGGAGGCCGCCGGATGGGTGTTGACCCGTGAGTGTGACGAACCCTGAATAGAATGGGTCTTCTTGGCCACCTCAGCAAGGGCCCTTTAGCTCCCCACTCTACTCCCTATCTAATAAGGAAGGCTTTCCAACATCTGTCAATAGAGGTTTTTATAAAGATCTACAAGGCATATGTGAGACCTATTCTTGAGTATGGCTATCAGCCTGGAGCCCCTAATAATGCAAATATGTAGATATCCTGGAAAAGGTGCAGCGAAGGGCAACCAAAATGCCAGTGGACCTGAAGAATAGGAATTATGAAGATCGCTTGGAATTATCTGGAATTACTACTCTCAAACAAAGACGACAAAGAGGGGACCTGTTTGAGACATATAAAATTCTAACAGATTATTGCGATGTGCCTGGACTGAAGAATATTTAAAAATACAAAATTTAAATCTAATCCTCTTAAGAATGTTCTGCCAAATACATAGAGTGGTAGACATGTGGAATAAACTACCGCTATAAGTGATTAGTGCAAGTTCTGTTGTCAATCGATTTAAAAACAGACTCGATTTGTACCTAAAAACTTATATTGTCTATATAATATTGTCTATATTATATTGTTAATAATGTTTAGCTTTACAAGATCTGATATGGATGTATCAGCAAAGCTGCCTGTCCAGAATAAATAATAATAATAATAATAATTTTTATATTAATAATAATAAAACGCTTTATTTGCTTAATCAAAAGGTGAGCTTATTGCCTAAAAGCAGTATCTTATGGCTAACATTATTTATATGATGTAATCAGCTTATATATAAATTCGATAGATAGCACTAATAAATTTTACTATTGTTATCTATGGTTTAATTATAGTTTTTATAATCATTAATCCTTAATAGAAAAACATTCATTATCAATGTTATCATAGAGGTTACAAAATGCCGAATTAATTAAATTTGGGAACTCACGTGAACGCAACTGGCGACAGTAGCAAGTTTAGATTTTTGAGCGTAGGCCGAATATCCATGACGGTAATTCCTCTTGACCAGAGGAGCTGCGCTATATTCTTGTTGAGAAGGAAAAGGCCGTATCGGAAAAGAGAAGTGTCGCGATTCCTAGTGAAAAGTGGAATACTGAAAAAGAAAGAATTAACTATTAGAATGGCTGGCACATTGGTTTATATCGATGGTTTTTAATCAGTGTGGTGCGGCATAATGGTGTGCCGTGAGTATCCTTCTGGTGTGCCGCCAGGTGTTTTATTTGCTCTTTATCAGACAGGGAAATGCAACTTTTACATTTGTGGGTATAAGACATAAGGTTGGCTTTTGTGATGAATTTGTTTGAGCATCTTATTAAATTAACCGCCCTTCCTATACAAACGTACTTGATACTTTATTTCATGATAATACGCGATACTTATATTATACGTGATATTATACGTGATACTTTATTTCGCATAATACGCGAAATAAAGAGGACATGCGTCATTTTAAGGTGCGTCTGAGTAAGGTTCGGAATAGCTTTCTCTGCCAATCTTACTTATTCTACAACAAACTTCCATTACACATCAGGGGCCTTGGGGAGGTTCACTTAAAGAAAAAGGTACAGGGTATTTTGACTAAAAACCCCATTTATAGCATTGAGGATTTCGACAACATGAATTTTTCGTAGCTCTATTGACCTACTTGACTATTATTATTCCTTATTCTTTCTATTATTGACTATTTTACAATTGCGTTTTTTTTTTCTTCTTCAAACTATTGGCTATTGACAATAATTATTATTACTGATTTGTTTGTATTTGTGTTTTTTCTTTAAAATATCTTCCCGTATGATAATTTGGGAAATTATCCAATATTTATTTGATTATTTAGTACTTAGGATTATATAGAAAATTAGATAGAAAATTTTACGAAATTACTTAAGAATTTTGATTGAAAATATTGGAAAATGTTGTTTCCTCTACATATATAACCTAGAAAATCTGCGCTTGGATGTTCACATTCATACCTTGCAATACTGACGTTCATATGTTATACCTTAATAGGTATTTATTTAAATATTATACTTGTTATTTTCATTACTTTTGACTTAACCAAGTGTAGGAACTCCTATCAACTGGTTTGAAATAAATAAAATAAAAAATACGTCCGCTATATTGTCATATAGAATTAAAAATTCGGATAAATGGATTTTTTCCAAAAAATGCTATATTTTAAATAATCACTGTATGTATGAAATCGAAGACTATCGCAGTTGTTTGACATTATAAATAGGATAGAAAACGAATTTACCGCGTGAAATTTGTAGGACCCGACGTTTCGGTGACGTTGCAGCCGCCGTTGTCAAGGGTAAACTGAAGAGCTGTCTGCGAACATATATTGGATAGCGGAAGTAACCACTGGATGCAGTTTCAAAATCCCATTGTTCTATCGAAGGAACAATTCTACTTTCCTCGCATGATCCGGGAAGCCATTGAAATAAGAAGAACTCCGAACTTCAATAGAGATGACGGCTACAAACTCTCTTCTACGTGGAACCCTCTTCTTAAAATGTTCCCGCCGCCGAACGCCGAACGCAAAGACGTAAAACAGGATACAGTGAGTGTTGTGTGCAAGACGGATTTTAAAAATTCCCGCGCTCCGAGCCCGGCCCCCCACCACCGTTATAACCTACGCAGTGGCGGCAGCGGTTTGCGGCCTACCCGCAAAACAACGGACTGACAGCTCTTCAGTTTACCCTTGACAACGGCGGCTGCAACGTCACCGAAACGTCGGGTCCTACAAATTTCACGCGGTAAATTCGTTTTCTATCCTATTTATAATCACTGTATGTATGTTGATAATGAGAGAAAAGAAATATTTTTTAAGAAAGAGAGCTTTTATTAATTAAATGAAACGGCCATAATTTTAGATGTAAGCGCAAAAACCACAAAAACGGCGTCTTCTAAATCTTTTTGTTTAATGCTGCATTCATTGATTTTCTTGACGAACTTCCATCTTTGATTTCAAGCACTGACATGGAGTTTTAAAGTGTAGGTTTGCTCCTTTTAATGTCTGAAATCGTTGATTGTCCAACACCGTACATCTCAACCGTTTTCTCGTAACTCCTTTATCTGATTGCTCTATAAGTTTTAGTTTATCCGCTAACGATAACGATAACAAACCACGTTTTTTTTTTAGAAGCCATGGTGAACGACGAAACAAAACAATGCACCGAACAAAACAAAACAACGCACCCACACAAACCGCAATACGTTTCCGGCTTAATTTCGGATAATATTTCCCCTGTTCTATAGGAATCAAATATCCCAAAAGACCACGAGTACAAATTAAATAAATATCATGATCTTGCAAATGCCGTAAGCCGGAACAGCTTCACTGTTCACCTTCACGCGGTGGAAGTTGGCGCTCGTGGCCTGCCAGCTAAATCTCTATTTCACCTCTTTAAAGATCTTGGCCTATCCAGAAAAATAATCAACTCTTTCTTAGAAAAATTATCTAAAACTGCGATTTGCGCATCTCAAATTCTATGGCTTCGAAGGGGGAGTGAATGGGTGGTAAGGTGGACGCTCACATGTGGCAAGACAGCTGTCCTAAACCTACCACAGCCGGTTCATAAGTCCGGAATCCACTGCTCACCCCCCAGAAGTGTAAAAAATAGTATTATGATGGGCCCGACTCCGGTCGGTGAATTCCATGGCAGCTCCGTTAGTATTTATATCTATTAAGGACCTGGGTGTAGTTTTAGATGACAGATTAAGGTTTCGGGCACATATTGCAGCTATTGCCGAAAAATCTAGTAGAATGCTTGGCTTCATAATTCGCACATTCGATCTCACCTTGAGTTTGCTTCTCCAATATGGTCTCCCTATTATCAGGTCCACATTAACAGACTGCAAAATATCCAAAATAAGTTCGTTCGATACTTAAATTTCAAGACGAAAAGTTATTGTAATACTACTAATGAGGCAGCCTTACTATTTAAAATAAATTCGCTATATTATCGGCACAACTTGAATGATGCTCTGTGCCTCTATAAAATAATGAATGGTATATTCGATTGCTCTGACCTGGTGGGAGCGATCAATATTAACGCACCAATGAGGACCACACGCCAATTTGACCTGTTTCGATTGCCGCGTTTTAAAACTAATGCATCAAGGAATGGAGTACTCACACGCTGCTGTGAGCTTTATAATACCCATTTAAATGGTATCGATATGTTTAATAATTCCATAATCACTTACAAATACTCCGTAAATGAAACCCTAACCGATACAATAAGCTGACTATTCGTTTTTAGCTATTTTTATTGATTATTATTATTATTATATTTTATATACGCCATTACTAATATAATATACGCTCACACTTCATACTTACACGCTATACACACTCCCACAAACACATACACACACACCCTGCATACTAGACTCTTATGTAGTTCTAATATTGAAGGTAAGAGTTTAGTTTTATTAAATAATAAAAAAATAAAAAAAACGTAATTTATATAATTCTATTGAAATCCGTAACCGGTTTTATATGTTGTAAATCTGCATACATTTGTTGTAATCTGCGGGACTGCCGCGGTAAAGCTATTGCATAGCATTTTTAACAACTTATGCAATTATAATTATTTATTTATTTAATTTTTTCTGATATCAGATAACTGCGCTCTATCGGAAAACGTTGAAATAATTCCGAATCATTTGCGGCTGCGGTAACAAATGATCCGGAATAATTTAAACAACTTCCGATAGAGCGCCGCGCACGATTTTTTTATTCGATAAAGCAAAAAAACAGGATTATTTGAAAAAAATCGTAGATAAAAAGACAGATAATTAAATTATCTTTAAAATGGTACAGGCTTCATAATAATACGCCAGATAGTATTTGCGTAGTAGTCGTTTTTGTGTTCGGTTAGACCTAATTTCACAAATTAATTACACTATGTAATATAAACAAAATCTAAAATATTCACAGCTAAGAATATTAGGAAAATGATCTTGTTTAACATATATTTTTTTCGAATCGTAAGCAGTACTCGTTTAGACGTAATTATCAGTTTAAAATCATTAATTTTCGTTAAGAAATTTCTTCATTCGGTCGCCGCGCTGGCCTAGGCCCGCGATAAAAGCTATGCAATAGCTTAAAAATATTAAACTGTAATATTATACTGTGTGATTTCTCAATAAAGAATTGAATTGAATTGAATAATCAGCGATTCGGATAGTCGAAGTTTGGATAATTGGAGTTCTACTGTATACAAAAATTTTGGCTGTCCATGTTGTCATGGCAACCAGTTAGTTTCCTTAAGATGCTATTTCTGGAACACACCTTCTGTTTCATGTTGTGGCAATGGGCTTCGTAAGTTAGGGAACGGTCGACGGTCACTCCTATAAACTTGTGATACACTTACTCTCTATCAATTAAAGCCGGGGTGAAAGAATCGACGATCTTGCTCCGCGACCCTAGCGCTTTGATTTCGTAGCGAAGCGGCTTCGAGAGCAGCATTGCGGCAGATTTAGTAAGCATCGCGGCGTAGCCCGAAGCGGATGCCGTTTGACTCGCGTCTTGCAGCTGCGGAGTGTCCTCATCGGAGCACGGAGCCAGGGGAATATCACAGATTGAGGGGGTTGAGGTCTGGGAACAATATAATAATAAAATACAAACAGAGCTGCCATGGAATTCACCGACCGAAAATCCGGCCCATCATTATTTATTATTTATTATTATTTATTAGTTTCAAATAGTATTCAAGGGCATTACAGATGAATTCAATTCGCCCTTGAATATTAACCCGTTGAGTATGATACGACCAAATCTGGTTCTGAAACAATTATCCGTTGAGTATGATACGACCAGATCTGGTTCCGCGTTTTTTTCACTTCTTTGACGTTCTCATATTTATTCATAATTATCTAATTGTTTTACAAAATGATATTTCAATATTCTATATTCGAAATTTCAATGCAATCATTGTGCAGTTGTTCTTTTTATGATTGGTGTAGTAGTTTCGTAGTTATAGTAGGTACTTTAAGGTCGATGTCGCCGAAAATCCTGCAAAAGAGACAGATGCATCCATGAAAATACCCATTTACTCCAAGGGTTAAAGCTAGAGTGTAAGTCTAAAAATAAATGACTATATAACTAAATTAATGCTAACATTGAACAAGAAAAAAACATAAAAATATAAAACTAAATAAAAGACAGATTATGATAAACATGAGATAGCAGGGGAGTTGCCATTTTAGCTGCCAAAGGGATATACAAAAGATATCTATTTCTGTGGGTAAGGAATTAAGGAGAGCTATAACCCTTCCCACTGGCCTGTCTACAAAAATATTTGTACGGTGGTACGGCACATTAAACAATAGATGCGATCTCCTCACTGTGTAATTTACCGGTACGTACAATTCAAACTTACATAGTATCTCTGGCAAATAAATAGTTCCTATATAATTATAATAATAGAATCATATATAATTATTACACTTCTGGGAGGTGAACGGTGGATTCCGGACTAACGACCGGCTGTGGTAGGTTTAGGACAGCTGTCTTGCCACATGTGAGCGTTCACCTTACCACCCATTCACTCTCCCTTCGAAGCCATAGAATTTGAGATGCGAAAATTGCAGTTTTAGATATTTTTTCTAGAAAGGAGTTGATTATTTTCCTGGAGAGACCAAGATCTTTAAAAAGGGTGAAACAAAGATTTAGCTGGCAGGCCACGAGTGCCTACTTCCACAGCGTGAAGGTGAACAGTGAAGCCGTTCCGGGTGACGGCATTTGCGAGGTCATGGTATTTATTTAATTTGTACTCGTGGTCTTTTGGGATATTTGATAACACAAATGAAGCTGTCAAAAAACTTAAGCAAATCTTTCCTTGCAGAATTATCGGAACCAATCCCATTGTCGACCTCAGACTACAAATTAGAAACCCTCTAACAAATGAATACTCACCTACTATTATCAAAAACATTTTGAGGTATTCATTAATATTATTATTATTACAGTTTTGCTGACATGACCAGATGAGATCTTGTAAAGTTAGTCATAAACAATATTAGAAAGTTTTTAGGTACAAATGAAGTCTGATTTAGAATTGACCTTTTGGTATTTTGGTTGCCCTTTGCTGAACCTTTTCCAGAACATCTACATTTTTGCATAGTGTAGGGGTTTTATTGTTTAGGGGTTTCATAACTGATAGTCATAGTCAAGAATAGATAATGATATTAATGTAAGTGCTCTGGATTTAAACACATATAGACGCTTGAAAGGCAATCCTCCCTAAGGAATATTAAGTAAACTTTACAGGAATGTTATCTTCTCCGTCGTTCCCTCATTACTGAGGATCGTGGCCTCTAGACAACAGTTTGCCTACGAGGCTCCTCCACTTCGACCTGTCTTCTGCATGGCGGGTCGCAGATTGTATTGACCCTTTAGTAACTTTTTTGATGAGGTCGTTCCATCTGGCCGGTGATCTGCCTCTGCTTCTTCTTCCCTCCACTTGACCCCCGGAAAGAATTTTCTCCAGATTCTCTGGGTTTCTCCTGGCAACATGACCGAAGAACTGCAGGACCCTTCTCATGCATACGGTGGAGAGCCTCACTTGGATGCCGAGTTCTTCCAGGACAGATTTGTTGGTGCGGCGTGCTGTCCATAGGATTCCTAGCATTTTACGTCAGCAACACATCTCCAGTGCACGATTTTGGTGGGTATCCGAGCCTTCAGGGTCCATGTCTCCGATGCAAAGAGAAAGATTGAGAAAACCAGAGCTCGAACCAGCCTGACCTTAGTCCGCTGACTTATACCCCGATTCTTCCAGCCGTTTCACCGCTTCGTAAGGGAGAGGACCGCGCAAGCGACCTCGAACTCGTAACCAATCGAGAGACCGGAGTAATCTGGTCACAATTGGAAGTAAGGGCGTGAGTGTCGGCCCGCCAGATAACATTCCTGGCTATCTCGCGGTTAAGGCGTTGGTCTCTTACGGGCTTGTGGCGTAGCTAGATGGTGGACTGTTTCGTCCCCAAGTCTTCTACGTTCACTTCCAGGGAGATAGAACGACTAATCGTTAAAACTTCCTGAGATGACGGGCTCGCCCGCTGTAGTCGACATCCCAAGTTGTCCGAACCTACCAGACGGTAGTTAGTAGGGAGTCCACTACTCACCCCCTTACCCAAAAGTGCAAAAATAGTCATATCAGAAATGAAATATGCATATCACAAAGCCTTTCTGAGATGTTTATGATATCCGACTAGGAGAAAACACATACCGTATGTTGATCTCCAAGCGTGTATATATCATTGAGGTCACCCAGCAATTTTTGTCGACGATTATCCAAAGATATGGCGGACCAACTGTACAATTTTTCCAGAGCTGTGTTTGACTGCTTTTTTTTCTTGAGTCGATCGGCACTTTTACTCAAAGAGTGGTAGCCCTGCATCAACTCACTGCCTGCAGAGAAAAGAAAAATCACACTACAATTTTCTTAGCCCTTCGGCTATGTAACGACCACATTTGGTTTTATGAGCTAATATCTAAATATTTTTGTATGTAAATCTATTTATTTATTTATTGGTCCACAAAAAAAATTACACCGTTAGCACTAAACCCCTTGAGTATGGTACGACCAAATCTGGTTCTGAAACAATTATCCGTTGAGTATGACACGACCAGATCTGGTTCCGCGTTTTTTTCACTTCTTTGACGTTCTCATATTTATTCATAATTATCTAATTGTTTTACAAAATGATATTTCAATATTCTATATTCGAAATTTCAATGCAATCATTGTGCAGTTGTTCTTTTTATGATTGGTGTAGTAGTTTCGTAGTTATAGTACTTTAAGGTCGATGTCGCCGAAAATCCTGCAAAAGAGACAAATGCATCCATGAAAATACCCATTTACTCCAAGGGTTAAGATAGATTGTGTTGGTCCTAACTAGGCAGAGTCTGTTCTAGGAGAACACCAATACAAATGATTATAAACTACATAACTTCCAAAATAAAAATAAAAAATTTGAATCAAATCAAGTTAAAGTGAAATTCTCACTACACCAAATAATATTAGAACTATAAACAAGTAATATATTAGAACTAAATAATAATGTATAATAATAATAATAATAATAATAAGCCATAGAATTTGAGATGCAGAAATCGCGGTTTTAGATAATTTTTCTAGAAAGGAGTTGATTATTTTCCTGGAGAGACCAAGATCTTTAAAAAGGTGAAACAAAGATTTATCTGGCAGGCCACGAGCACCTACTTCCACCGCGTGAAGGTGAACAGTGAAGCCGTTCCGGGTGACGGCATTTGCGAGGTCATAGTATTTATTTAATTTGTACTCGTGGTCTTTTGGGATATTTGATTCCCATGTAACAGTTAATTCTACGATCAGGACCATCTTCCGAGATAGAGAGTAAAGAGTTATATCTGGACGCAGGGCTGTGCATCCGAGACTTTCAGGGAATTTATACTGCTTAGAGACCGAATCGACCTCCATAATCCAATCTGAAGCTTTCTCGATTATAGAGAAAGGTTTTGCAGTGAGATGTTTTTTGCCTTTAGAGCCAACCCGCACAAACTGTATTGGTGGTTTGGAGGATACTGTCAAACCCTTGTTGGCACGAGCTACTGAGAGGCTAAGTACCTCGCGAATAACAGCAAGGACTTTGTCGTGGCGGTAAGTGTACCGTCCTTGATCCAAGGCCACCTTGCAGCCAGCTAGAATATGTCTAGCTGTGCAAGGGGTGTTGCTACAAAGGGGACATGAACTATCCTCGGCATAGCTCCAACGAGCGAGGTTACTGGGGTCTGGAAGTGTATGCTGAAAGGCATTTGAATAAAATTTCAGCATCTCTGGGGTCCAGTCATACAACATTACTTTCCAGTGCATTGGAGGAGGAATGCAAAAGTCTCTAATTATTATTAATTAATTATTGTCCAATCCTTGGTCCAAAGTCCTTGCTGTTATTCTATTCTTCATTGCCTTCATTGCCTTCAATGCCTTGTCCAATCCAAGGATTGGACAAGGCATTGAAGGCCAATAGCGTTAGCCATATAGCAATTAGTACAAATACGTATATAAAATATATAGAAATAAATATATTTATTTATTTTAAAATTGTGATGAATGTTTTCTCCGTCTTTCTCCTACCAAGGTTTATTAACCATAATGTAAGGTGATATTTTTGTTGGTTACTGCTAATTTCTAATATGTTCTCTTTACTCATGATATTGACCATTCTTGGAGCAAGAAAGCTGTAATGACGTTGTCCAAAAGACGTTAGACGTTTCGGCACTTCAAAGTTTCCCTTATAACGACCTGATCTCTCCCTGTTTTCCGGAGAAACACAATATTCGTCTTCATTGTTGTTTTTAAGATGAAGTATTGATTTGAGGCAATACAACTGCCTCAAATCAAGCGATTGTGCCTCAACATACAAGTCGTCAGAAGGGTAACGCCTAGGCTTCCTTAACATGATTCTAATTATTGCCTTTTGGATCTAGTGATATGCAGTTTTCCACTAGCTTTGAATTAGTGGTATTCGAGGCCAGTGCCATAAGAGCTGCTTTGCTATAATCATAATAATCATAAGTTTTTTATTCAAAATAGTATGAAATCGTAACTTTTTGACGTCAATAATGCATACAAACATACATAAATGATAAAAAATTAAGATATTGTGACATTATAACAAATTATTGTGACATATAACGTGATATTAATCATCGAAGTAACCATTTTATTTCCAAGGGTCTTTGTCGTCTAGATAATCATTTATTTTATAGTAGCCCTTTAAGTACAGCTTCTTCTTAATAAATGACTTAAATTGTATCACAGATAAATTTTGCATGTTTACTGGGACTTTATTGTAGAAACGTATACATTGCCCTTTGAATGATTTTGTGGTTTTGCAGAATCGACTTTTATGGTCAGCAAGTTAATTTTTATTTCTAGTATTGACACCATGCCTATCAGTTTTTTAAAAACAGTTCTTTATTTTTATGCACATACATTAAGTTTTCATAGATGTAATGAGATGCAAGTGTCAAAATATTGATTTCTTTAAATTTTCCGCGTAACGACTGTCTAGCACCCAATTTGTAAAAAGCGCGGATGGCTCGTTTCTGTAGTATAAATATTTTATCAGCGTCAGCAGCATGACCCCACAGCAAGATGCCATACGACATCAAGCTGTGAAAATAGCTGAAGTAAACCAGCCTCGCGGTGTCTATATCTGTTAACTTACGATTTTTTTTTACAGCATATGCCGCAGAACTTAGCCTGTCGGCCAATTTCTTAATGTGTGGTCCCCATTGTAGCTTTTTATCTAAAGTGATACCAAGGAATACAGTGGAATCGACCAGTTCTAGGCGCTTATTTTTTATGATAATATTTGGCCCTATCTGCTTTACATTTGGAAGTGAGAATTTTATACATTTTGTTTTCTTTTCATTTAGTAGCAGATTGTTTGCTGTGAACCATTCCACAACATTCGAGATAGAATCATTCACACTACATAATTATTTTGTTGTCTACCTACTTTGAATAGCAAAGAGGTATCATCTGCGAATAAAACTATCTCACAATTTGGTTTTACTGTGTAAGGTAAATCATTTATATAAATAAGAAAAAGAAACGGTCCAAGTATTGAACCTTGTGGTACTCCCATATATACTACTAACTATCCGAGTGGATATAGATACGGTGGTTGGCGTAGTTCTTTTGGAGGTTGATATCCGCACATTCAATAATGGCATATACCTCCGCTTGGAATATGGAGGCGTATTTCCCCAAGTTTACACTTCTTTCGAAGTTTGGTCGCTCTCCATATATACCACAGCCTACGTCGAGTCCCGATTTGGACCCATCAGTATACCTAATAGGATATAACTCATAATTGAAATCAGTCGTTCTAGTGATAAGAGTTCTACATAAAGAGATCTTTCCATTAGTATATGATTTACAGCTATTGAAAAAGTGAGCCTAAAGTGCCCATTCTCTGTATATCCGACATGGAAAAACATACCCATATCCTGGTTTTCCTCGTACAGTTTCGTCTTGATCTCTTTCAGATGTCTAATATTGACTAATTTGTTGTCTCTTTCTTCGGATAGGAGTTTTCTTTTGAATCGGAGTATTTCAAGCTGTTTGCTCAGCCTAGTATATTCTAGCCTTTGCATTGGGGATGGCTGCCACTGCAAAAAATTACATATTTTAATTTAATACACGCATGGATGAAATCAAAAGTTATCTTTATGTTTTAACTTGAATTAATAATTTTATTGATTGTTTTAGTTATATGGTATCTTATATTTAACCCGGTAACTCCCTAACATCCCTTGCGGGACCAACGGCCGACTCCCCCAATTTCCAGGTTATAATTTTTTATATGTCAAATTTCAATGCGATCATTTTACAGTAATTTTTTTTATGATCCGTAGAGTGGTTTACAAGTTATGGTCGTTTGTATCAAGGTCGTTGACTCGCGTCGATTTTACGCGCGAAAATGTCGCGAGCAAAAGTGATAGCTGAATTTTTACTTCGCGAGAGGAGGGGTTAAATGTAATTACAATGTATTTAGATTCTTCTTGGGCAAAACATTATAAAAAATAGTCTGATTGATTATGTGATTATTGATGATTATTGCTTGTGTTTGATCATTTCTGATATTGATTATTTTAATTGTTGATAGTTTTAGTTTTACTGATTGCGCCTTATATAGCTTCTTCTTTATGAAGTTTCTTCTGAAACAAAATGTTGTATGCTCTCTGGGCAGTTTGTTAATTAAACATTGTATGTTTTTTAATAATTTCCACAATAAAGAACTCAATATATAAACCGGGTAAGACGACTAAAAGTATCGAAAATTTTGAGAATTAGCTATTTTCAATTCATTTAACTGGGTGTTTTTCACTTTCCTGGCAAAGAAAGTATTGTGGGGACACTTCTGTGTGTGTGTCTGTCTGTGTGTATTCTTCCACGATAGCGCTGAAATGCTTCATCCGATTGAGCTGAAAGTAGCAAGACATCTGGCAGCCATATCCGAGCTCTTATGACTCGAGATGATGGTATCCGAGACCTTATGATTCGCTTTGATTTCAATGTTGTTCTTATAGAAGCTACTGTCTGGTATACTGTGACGATAGCGCTTAAACGCTTTATCCGATTGAGCTGAAATTTGGCATGCAGGCATTATTTGGTCATGGCAAGAGTTGAAAAGATTGTGGTTGAAATTGGTCCACCAGGAGGAGCGCTAGTCATACTTCAATCTTGAAATATTGGACTTAGAGACTTGAAATTCGGTACACAGATGCGTCGTAGGGCCGAAACTGCATTGTTAAATTTTGGACGAAATATCTCTTATACAAGCGACATAAATGCAGCGTTTCGGCGCTATTGTGGAGGAATACACACACACACACACACACACACAGACTCACAGACAGACTTCAGTCTGGAAATAGTCTTAACCCCTCAAATGTGAGGCGTCCCTTAAGGGATGCCTTGGCAAAATGTATACAAAATGTATATAAATTTATATAAATGTAAATATAAATGTAAATGTGCGCCGCTTTATAGTAATCCGCTCTATAGTAATGCTATAGCTCTATAGTAAACCCCGCTCTATGTAAATGTAAATGTAAATGTAAATATAAATTTATAAACATTTTGCCGTAGGCAACCCGAGCTAATCGCCATTCATTTGAGGGGTTAATTGTCTTCATTTCAAAAAAAAAATGTGCAACCACAATACTTTACCTCCTCGTCGATTGTTAGGTAAAAATAGTAAAATAATTATAGTTACCTTAATTTCTAGCAGCTTATTCAAGGAGAGAGTAAATTTCCTATCGCCCGGTTTGTAAACGTCTTCCTGGGGCAGTCTCCCGTTTTTACCCGACCATTTGGACGCGGAGATCCTCGTGTTGGCGTCCCCGGCCTCCTCGTCCTTCTCCGCGAGCGCGAACAGGTTGACCCGCATGGAGCTCCGGACCGTGTCGTACCGGGAGCAAATCTCGTCGCAGATCCCGTCGTGTTCCAGGCGACACGAGTTCTCGCTGTCGCCGTTCGTCATCGCCATCATCGGCGGGACGTCGCTCTTTTGAATGGAAGACTTTTGAATTATTCGCTGCTTGATCTCGGCGACGGACTCTTTCTGCTTCTTGATTGAATACTGTAGGAGGTGAAGCTTTTGGAGCTTGGTGGCCGTGTAGCTCGGTCGGATCTCCGATTTGAGAAAACGCACCTGCGAGTACCTGTATTGAACGGATAGAGATAATATGATATCAATGTTTATTACATCAGATAAATGCATAATTGTATGCCCGATTTAAAGGTAAATTTTGCGGAAATACCTACCGCAGGGCATTTAACATATTATTATTATTATTATTATTATATTATACACTAGCAGCTTAAGGCTGATGCGTGTATATCACATGCACTTGTTTTTAAACTTGTGACTGTTTTGCACTAACAAAAATGTCCAGTTTGTTTTTAAAGCTATTGATAGAAATAGCACTGATCACTTCCTCTGGCAATGCATTCCAAGCATCCACTACACGATTTGTCAAAAAATATTTCCTGGGGTTCGATGCTGCAATTGTCTTATTTAGCTTCGACGAGTGTCCACGCAGTTGCTTATTGGTGTTCAGGGTATACATGCTCTCGAGGTTGGGCACACTGTAATAACCGTGAAGCATTTTGTAGCTTTCTATTAAGTCTCCTAGCTGCCTACGTTCCTCTATTGTTGTCAGGCAAAGTTCTTTCATTCATACTTCGTATGGTTTGTTCCTCAGCGATAGCACCAACTTTGTTGCTCTTCGCTGAATTCTTTCCAGGTGCTCTATATCCTTCCGAAAGTAAGGATTCCATACCTGGTAGGAGTATTCGAGGAGCATAGCGTATATGATAGCATAAGTTCGGACCGATTATCATAGATGTTGCTAATTTACTAGATTTCATAGATGTTGATATTTGGACATTTAGACTATTATTTTTTTACATTTGGACAGTTTAGGTACCCTACGATACTAACAATATCACACACTTCGAAATCGGTTCAAGCAATTAGAAGTTATGGAGAAATAAAAAATCAGGGTTTCATTATTAACACGTACTGGTTTTTTTCCCAGTACAATTGCGTAGTTTTATAATTTTCCAAAATGCTGGATTGGACTAAATTTGTAAGAACCAAAAATGGTTATGGAAAAATCGGTAATATTTAAAGACAAACCAGAGCACAAACACAACACTAGACACAAAGACAAACAGATTCAAACAAAAATGAGAACTGTATACGGACAACGACACTACGCATATCTCGGACCTAAACTCTATAATATATTTAACTCGTACACAGGACAGATTTTAAACATAACCGACAACCAGTTCAAGAGAAGGGTGTCTCATTGGCTTTCAAATTATACTAGAGATGAATGCGAAAGTATGATATAATAAAATATTTTATTTCTAACCACAAATTATAGGATATATAGATGTAAATTATGGATATATAGATATACAGATTATAATATGTTATATTTTATTATGTTATACTATATTATATATAAATATGATACATTATTTTATATGTTATATGATATTATATTATATTGTAATATGTTATATTATATTATGCTAAATTATATTAAGTATTGTTTTTTTTATGAGACGGAAGAAGGACAGCAGGCAAGGCGTACAGGAAATAATACCACAGAACTTTGTATCCATCACCCCAACACAGGCGTATACCTAGTGGGGTGATGTAATCCTGACAAGTTAATGCCCTTTCGCAATTTTCATCATATGTATTCTTTTAAAATGTGGTAAAAAAATGAACGCAATCTTTTTTATGTAACTATAAAAAATAGGATAAATAAAATATAACTCTCTACTCTCTATCTCGGAAGATGGCCTTCATCGTATAATTAACTGTTCCATGGGAATCAAATATCCCAAAAGACCACGAGTACAAATTAAAAAAAATACCATGATCTCGCAAATGTCGTCACCCGGAACGGCTTCACTGTTCGCCTTCACGCGGTGGAAGTAGGCGCTCGTGGCCTGCCAGCTAAATCTTTGTTTCACCTTTTTAAAGATCTTGGTCTCTCCAGAAAAATAATCAACTCCTTTCTAGAAAAAATATCTAAAACTGCGATTTCCGCATCTCAAATTCTATGGCTTCGAAGGGGGAGTGAATGGGTGGTAAGGTGAACGCTCACATGTGGCAAGACAGCTGTCCTAAACCTACCACAGCCGGTCGTTAGTCCGGAATCCACAGTTCACCTCCCAGAAGTGTAATAGTTATATATGATGGGCCCGATTTTTGGTCGGTGAATTCTATGGCAGCTCTGTTTGTATTTTATTTATACGACACACTTCTAAATTGGTTCAAACGTTTAGAAGTTATGGTGGCATAAACAGATGAATCCTGAACACAAACCATTCCTTTTTTGGGCAGTCGTGTAAAAAGAATGGAGACTATACACTTCATTAATATAGTTCAGGTAAAGCTAGGCGAGAAAAGATCCACTCTTCGAAATATAGAGGCTGGAGTTCCACAAGGCTCAGTTCTTGGGCCTGTCCTGTACAATATTTTTGCTTCAGATCTATCTACCACCGAATATGTAATTGTTGCGACCTATGCTGATGATATTGCCTTCTTTGCTACTAATGATAATCCAAGGACAGCAAGCATCAAACTTTAATACTTATGGACGAGACTGACAGATGGCTTTGAAAAACGAGTATTCAAGCAAGTGCATTAAAGTCTCATCACATTACATTTATTCTTAGCAAAAAAACTGTCCACCGGTGAGACTTAGGGGTGTCATTCCTAAGCGACGGCTGTGGCGACTCCAGCCGCACGACTCGAGGCCCGCAGCTAGAGTCGTACGGCTGTAGCCGCCAAGTACATTCCTTAAAAAGGAGCGGCTAGAGCAGTACCGTCTTGGACATCATGTCAGATGCATTACTGTTGGTGTTAACCTATCTTTTATTGCAAGAAAAGCAGGAAGAAGAGTTATTGTTGGTGAAGCTGAAAAAGAACGAAAAGCCACATTCATTGTACCTATCAAGATGCGAAGAGGGGTTTCAAAACATTTTAATTAACAGACATATTCTACGGGACGATTCAATGTTCAGAAAGTTTTTTCGTTTGAATAGAGTCCGGTTTTATTACATATTACCGTGCATCGAAAGTGGTTTAAACAGAAAATCATGTAACAAAGTCAAACAGCCCATCAGCCCTGAAGAAAAACTGGGATTGACGCTAAGGACCTTATCTCTGACGTTTCCATCTTTGTACAGGTGGGGTTTTGGGTTATGCTAGAGCCGCCTCACTAGAGCCGCTTTCGTCGCGCGGCTGCAGCCGCGTCATAGGAATGGGTTTCGTTTATTTACATGCGAAGCAGTATGAGTCATAGTCCCGCGGCTCGAGCCGCGCGGCTGGAGTCGCCACAGTCGTCGCTTAGGAATAACATCTTTACTCACACAGAATGTGTAAAATATCTTGGATTTCATCTGGACAAACGCCTGACCTGGAAAACTCACTTTAAATACAAGAGGGATGAGATGATGCTCAAATATCGTAATCTGCATTGACTCATGGGTAAAATCTCCATTGTATGCATCGACAACAAACTCCTCATCTATAACATCTGTATTTAAGCCTATTTGGTCGTATGGCATGCAACTGTGGGGTGTAGCAATCAAAAGTAGCATACTCTCTCCGCAGCGCTTAAAGTATAGTATTCTACGGGATATTGTAAATGCACAGTGGTATACATGAAATGATGAAACTCACGACTACCTGAAAGACCCCACTATTGCCCCAGAAGTTGAGCAATACAAAACCCAACATGATGACCAATCGGTATCCTATTCAATTCAGTTTACAGAATAACCCGTTGAGTATGAGTCAACCAAATCTGGTCGCGAAACAATTATCCGTTGAGTACGAGTCGACCAAATCTGGTCGCGCGTTTTTTTCACTTCTTGGACGTTCTCATATTTATTCATAATTATCTAATTGTTTTACAAAATGATATTTCAATATTCTATATTCGAAATTTCAATGCAATCATTGTGCAGTTGTTCTTTTTATGATTGGTGTAGTAGTTTCGTAGTTATAGTACTTTAAGTCGAGCGCCGTCGATGTCGCCGAAAATCCTGCAAAAGAGACAGATGCATCCATGAAAATACCCATTTACTCCAAGGGTTAAAGTGAGCTTGCCTTAACGCAGGAGTGCTTAGTGAGGCGGGCTCGGTTGCACTTTACTTAGCACATAAGAAAAATATACATCTAAATAATGTATGCGGTATTTAATCTGGGCTCAGACAGATGTATACCTAAATTTAGACGGTATAAATTAAAGCTAAATGTAACACATAACGGTAATTCCTAAATTCTACATAATTTTTCTTTTCTTTGCGCTCTTGCACTTGAATATCTATGCGACCGATAAGGCCTCATCTCTTAAATGTTATTTATCAAACATCAGTCGACGAATTTGACTATGGTCAGATGACCAATTTGAAATCTACATAAAAAAAACAAACTCTCGTTTTTAACATTTAAAACGTATTGAAATTTATGTTTAAATCGGACAACTTGGGTTGTCGACTACAGCGGGCGAGCCCGTCACCTCAGGAAGTTTTAACGATTAGTCGTTCTATCTCCCTGGAGTGAGCGCAGAAGACTTGAGGCCAAAACAATCCACCGTCTAGCTACGCCACAAGCCCGTAAGAGGCCAACGCCTTAACCGCGAGATAGCCAGGAATGTTACCCGGCGGGCCTACACTCACGCCCTTACTTCCAATTGTGACCAGATTACTCCGGTCTCTCGATTGGTTACGAGTTCAAGGTCGCTTGCACGGTCCTCTCCCTTACGAAGCGGTGAAACGGTGTTTACCGAATATATCGCGGATCACAGCGTCCTTTGCCCGGCTGTTCACCCAGGATCGGATGGCCGATGGTCGTTTCAAGAGCAGTCGCCGTAAGGTCCGTAATCACCCCAGCTCTATAGGAAACAGTACTGCTTCCAGACTCCCCCGACTGTCAGTCAGAGTGCACAGTCGATTGGCTTACGCCGCACGGTGCGCAGACCGTGCAGGAGCGCCAGAAGGTCGATTCCCAGGGGAAACTGACCATAAGGCCAGAGTCCTACCCGGGCTCGCACTTCATGCGTGGAGGCCGTCGGATAGGTGTTGACCCGTGAGCGTGACCAACCCTGAACAGAATGGGTCTTCGTGGCCAACTCAGCAAGGGCCCATTGACTCCCGTTTAAATCGGACATCAAGTTATGCAATTTAAGCCTGGTTTACACGATGCCAGTAATGTGGCAGTACAGTAACCCAGTCCAGCGCTGACATGCAACTGGGCTCGTGTAAACACTATTTTCAACCCAGTGCAGCGCTGACTTCGCGCCCGCAAGTCAGTCCAGTTGACTAGCCACCCGTTCTATTTTCTTGGGCAGTAGCTTCCCCCACCACGCCTCTCAAGTCAGTCCAGTGCGACTGGCATTGTCTAGACGCGTTCGGGCAGTCGCTGCCCGTTTGTTGGGTGTCCACGCTACGTCTTAAAAGATTTTTTCAATAATATTTTCATTTTACGTTTTTGTACTGAACACATTGTCACCCCAGTCCACAGACGCGACCGCCAGCGTTAAAAATAAACAGCACACTGACTTACTGGGTCGGTCCGGTTACATGTAGCCAGTGACTGGCGCCGAAATTTCGAGGACTGGGTTACTGTACTGCCACATTACTGGCATCGTGTAAACGGGGCATAACCGTTATATGTCACGTAGCATCGAATGGAAAGCGATATATACATACCGACACTTGGGTACCGCGCACGGCTGACTGTCGAGGTTCTCGGCTTTCTCGCTGCGGTCCACGGAGAGGTCCTCGGTGCTGGTGGGCGGGTCGGAGCCGCTGCTGTCCGTGGGCGAGTGCTCGATGATGTGCTGCGGCTCGCGCAGGAACGGCCGCAGCGCCGGCGGGCTCTGGCTCCGCGAGACCGGATCCTCGTTCCGCCAGATGCCCTTGCTGGGCGAATGCGATTTGGACTCCACCAGAGCCCGCTTCTCCAGGACGCGCCGCTTGATGGGGATGCGGCGCGAGGGGGGCGCCTTTTTGGCGGGGGTCGATCGTTTGGGGTCCGCGTCGGCGCTCACCGCGGCGGGGATTCTCTCCAATCGGAGACTATCGTACGAGCAGAAGAACCCGCCGTGCATTTGGAATACTGCAAAAAATTACAATATAGTTCTTAAACTTTCGGAAGCCCGCCTTCGAGCGCAAAAGTGGCGTCGCACCGGTTTCGGTCGATTTTGTATATACGAGGGTAGATTGAAAAGTTTCCAGAATGGGCAAGAGATAGCGCGCGTATCGCAATGGTTTTAATGGTTGGCAACACCGACCTATTCTAGGAAAGCTGTCAAATTTTCACAGATATGTCGCACAGTTCTCGCTTACCAGGCAGTTTTGTGAAGCTATGACTAGCTTCACGGAACAGCTATGACTAGCTTCACATTTTGTAAAATTGCCTGACGGAAATTTTACAAAAATGGAAAAATACGAATTTTCTGCAGTGATTAAACATTTCTGGATGGATGTAAAAACGGCAATGAGATACGAGCTATTTTGCAGAAAGTTCATGGCACCTCCACGCCTTCATTTGCGACTATCATTTTCTGGGTAAGCAAGTTAAAACGTGACGTAGCGAGCACCAAGAATGAACCACGCAGTGAACGACCAAAAACAGCCACAAATGAGGAAATGGTCGACCAAGTCCACGATCTCATGTTCGCCGATCGTCGAGTGAAATTTCGCAAAATAGGGGTATCTCATACCCCTATTTGCGAGTTCAAAATATCGTGCAACGACATTTGAATATGCTGACGGTATATTGAAGGAGAAACAATCTCGTTTGCAGCGGAAATAAGTGCACTTTCTTGCGGGGGGGGAGGAAGGGGAGGGGAGGGAGAGGGAGAGGGATAGGGGTGGTTTGGGAGATGCGAGGGTGTTGTCTACTTGCGGGGAAAGTCTTAGGGTGTTTTTTTTTATATACCTGTTCATTGATAGAGAAACGCAAGCATTTAAAATAACTACTGAAATCTCGCAAATTTGTCGAAAAAATAAGAAAATCGCCCGCAGTTGAAGGATTAATATTGTTACATGACTTACCGAGACTATTGCTTTTGAAGCTCTCCGGAGTGAAATCCAGTGCGATATTAGCCCCGACGTGCAGCAGCCCGCTAAAGTAGACACCCCACGTCTGTACCATGACATCGTTGTGTGAGGATGACGCGTCGGACTCGGAAGAGGTTCTCGGTTTGCGGCCGACGGGATGAAACCGCCTCCACAGGCGCACCACAACATTGCCGTTTGACATCCGTCGTATCGACTCTGGAACAAAGAAAGTTGAGTCAAAATATTTTATTCATTTGTTTGAATTGTGGCTATGAAAAGTGAAAGTTAAAATGAAAGAAAATGTATGACATTGTTTTTATTATACAGTATAATAAAATACTTATGCAAATATGTAGACGGTATCATGGAAAATATGCAGCTGAATAATAGGAATTATGAAAATCGCTTGGAACTACTCTAACTGACTACTTTCAAACGTAGAAAACAAAGAGGGTACCCGATGAGATGTAAAATCTCACAAATTATTACAATGTACCTGGGCTAGAGAAAATTTACAAATTCAACATCAACACAAATCTTCGAGGTCACAGCAAAAAACTCAATCGTGCAAAATTAAGATCTAATCATCTTAAGAACTTTCTACAAAATAAAGTGGTGGACATGTGGAATAAACTACCATTTCAAGTGCCTACCAACCAGACCACCAAAACTACCATGTCAATCAATTTAAAACCAAACTCTTAAAAAAGACTAGCTTTACAAGATCTGATCTGGACAAATCAGCAGAGCTGCCTAGAATATGTTATTATTTATTCTGGATTGATTATTACTGTATGATTGATTTGAATATTTGATTGATTATTATTATGATACCTAATATTATTAATATAAAAATTGATTGTGTCACCCCAAGACTTTCTCGGCAAGCAGACACATCCCCCCCTTGCATGCCAAACCCCTCAAACCTGCCCCAAATTCCCCAACCCCTCTCCTCACACACCCGCAAACTTTCCTTCCCTGCCCCCCGACCACGCCCCTTTCCACTCAATAGTGATTGTGTCAAATGACTATGCTAGTAAAAGCGGTATTTATTAGTATTTCCGTGGTATTAAAATTGTATTTTTCCATAAATTATATTATGTTGTATTTTCTTAAATACGGTGGTATTTTTTTTTTTTGCATCGCTTCTATAAAAGATGTTTCAACCAAAATTTTTCAACGTGATTTAGGACCAACAAGGCATCTGTGTACCTAATTTCAAGTCTCTAACTGCAATATTTCGAGATTGAAGTTTGACTAACGCGTCCTCTGGTCGACCGATACAATACAGTCCTCTAGTCGTCCTCTGGTCGACTACAATCTTTTTAATTCTGACCATGACCGAATGATCCCTGCATGCAAAATTTCAACTCAATCGGATAAAGCGGTTGAGCGCTATCGTCGAGGAAAACACAAACTCCAGACACAGAAATGGTCTTAATCTTCTCTGGGGGAGGGGGGGGGGGGGGACAAAATATATATATATATATATATATATATCAGGCTTCATCTCGAAAAACAAAATGTTTGTGCTGTATAAATACCATGATCTTGGAAATGCCGTCACCCGGAACGGCTTCACTGTTCATCTTCACGCGGTGGAAGTTGGCGCTCGAGGCCTGCCAGCTAAATCTCTGTTTCACCTTTTTAAAGATCTTGGTCTCTCCAGAAAAATAATCAACTCCTTTCTAGAAAAAATATCTAAAACTGCGATTTCCGCATCTCAAATTCTATGGCTTCGAAGGGGGAGTGAATGGGTGGTAAGGTGAACGCTCACATGTGGCAAGACAGCTATCCTAAACCTATCACAGCCGGTCGTAAGTCCGGAATCCACTGCTTACTCTCTAGAAGTGTAATAGTACTATATGATGGGCCCGACTTCGGTTGGTGAATTCCATGGCAGCTCCGTTTGTATTTTATTTTTTTGACGATTTCAACAGATTATGTATCTATCTATTTAATGGTTGTAGATAGATACCTTGTCTTTTTAGAGAAATAATTTATTTATTTATTTATTAAATATGAATGAAATATTTATTTATTTATTTATTTAGTAACACATCTAGTAAACAATTAATGTCATATTTGTAAGTAAGATGTTAGCAAGAAATTGATGCGACATTATTTTTAATGTTTGACACAGTCGCTTATAACCAGGCCTAGGCCTGTTCTAAGGCAGACTTTTAATGATTAGATATTAACTGTGCACTGTCAACTTAAACTATATGTTAGTACTTATTTTTAAATCGACAAATATGAAACTATAAATATTTACACATATACAAATATAGATACTCATATACATCTATAGATAAAATATATATCCATATATGCACACATACACATACATACATATATGTATACGAAAATAATAAAAAAACCAAAATAAATAAAAATAAAAACTAAAATAATATACATATTTAATAAATTACATATTGATGTACGTTTACATACCTATAATAGTCATTTAAAATTATCATGGTCTAAACTAAATACTATGATTCAAAATACAACAGTCAGCATATTCCCTAAACCGTCCCTACCCACCTCCAACAACCAATCGGTTAGTGATTTTTTAAAAGTGGATGTGTTCTCACTACTTTTAATTGCTTCGGGAAGATTGTTGTACATTCTAGGGCCAATGAAAGTGAAATGGCCTTGGCTAAATGCTGTGTATGTTATGATTAATTATTAAACAAAAAGGCACTAAAATGGTCCTTGCAGTAATACAAATGTCTAAAAATAATAAACGGTAATGAGAATTCACATAAATTTATCTTATGAAATCTAAATTATACGAGGGCAATTCAGAAACTAACCTCTGGTTGATTGAAAAAAATACACCAAGTTAAGTAAAAATATTTTAATATATACATCTTACAACTACATCTTTGCACTATTTTTCGACATAGTCTCCATAACGATTGAGGCACTTATCGTATCTCTTCACAAGCTTTGAAATTCCTTAAACCGTATAACAGCACGCACTTCACATTTGGCGGGATTTTCTATTGCAGCACACATTTCAAACTGCCACAAAAACTAAACTAGCGCAGGTACGATGTTTACTCGACTACGGCTTGATGCCGACTGACCTGCTGAGCGCGTGAATGCACAGATGGCGCGCTACTCCCCCCACTACCCGCACTGTGACCAATCGGAGGTTAGTTTCTGAATTGCCCTCGTAGTACTCCTGACTAATCGAATGCTTCTTGAGCTATTTTTTAATTAATCGCAGATTCTCCTCCCTGGCCAGAGTTTTGTTATTCTTATCTAGAGAGTAGTCTTTGATTTAAGCAATCCGGAAAAAACATTGGTATATTATCCATCTATTTACGTTTTATCTGGGTGTAATTCCATGCTGTTTGTACTATCACATGCTCCAGATAACAGCTCTTTTATGAATCATAAAATTAGGAATTTCTCCGTAAACCAACCGGAGTGAGAAGGGGCATGGTGCAATGTTTCATTGAATAGAGGCCAATGTACTACTTTCTGATAATATTTGTACCTATTTTGCCAGTTTGATACGGACATTCCAATTTCATTTTATCAAAAAACATGTGTAATAAAAGTGAAATTGTCTGATACGTCACACTTGGAGATGTCAACTACAACGGGCGAACCCGTCACCCCGGGAAGTTTTAACGATATTTATCGTTCTATCTCCCGTGAGGTGAGATAGTCCACTGTCGAGTTACGCCACTCGCCCGTAAGAAGCCAACGCCTTACCGGGAGACACTGGGTTTGAAATCAACGAGTGGCCTCTCCCTTACTATTAGTTTCGGCGAGGTTTCTACGGCCTCCCAAACGGTTATGAGTTCGAGGTCGCCTGCGCGGTCCTCTCTCATAAATAGCGGTGATTTGGTAACTACCGAATCTATCGCGGATCACAACAGCGTTCATTGCCCGCCTATCACTTGGGATAGGGTGGTTGAATTGGTCGTTTCAAGGGCAGTTGCCGTAAGGTTAATAACCACCCCCGCTTTATAGGAAATAAAGCCCCTGGCTGTTTGTCGGAATGCACAGTCGATCGGCAAACGCCGCACGATGCGCAAACCGTCCAGGAGCGCCCGAAGTACGATTCCCAGGAGAACTGGCGCAGGCCAGAGGCAGAGTCCTACCCGGGACTCGCACTTCTGCTTGGAGGCTGCCGGATGGGTGTTGACCTGTAAGTTCTTCCGACCCTAACACATTAGTCATAATGGCTCGACTGCACTGGGCCCACTAGCTCCCAAACCCAGCTCCTATCTGGGACCATCTCCACAATCCGCACGACTTAGAATGAGCGATCTTTGAGCACAGCCAAAAAACCAACAATGATTTTTTTTGTGAGTTTTCGATTTTTCACAAACAAAAAACAGCTTGGGATTGTGCAGCGTGGAACGTGCCGCTTGACCCTAGCAAACCAGTATCGACATGTGAGCTAAGCCGCTCACAGCACGCCACACGCTAAGGATGGAGATCGAGGAACATCAGTTCGAGGTCGAGGAATTTCAATATAATATATTAGCATATTGACGGATGTCAATTACTATGGGCAAACCAGCCACCGCAGGCAGCTATAACGGCATCGTTCCATTTTGTCTCCCATGGAGTGAACGTAAGGATTTAAAGCCCAGAACGAGGTTGGTCTTCAATCGTCGTTTTGCCACTTTTAAACTTCGAAAACCAGTCGCAAACCGAAAGTTTACTCATAGCATCGTCCTTGTAAGATGTTTGAAGAATTACAAGAGTTTCCGTGGCCTATTTCCCCAACGGAAGACAAAAAAATTACGACTTCGCATTGCTCCCGAGAGTCAGCTATCTTAGTCGGGGTGACGTTCTCAAAAACATACTAACAATGAAATCCAACAGTAAATCGTGAGACATACCTCAGCATTTATCAACTTTCATGTCTAGGTCTTTCGCAGTGCAAGCGGCCCGTCTCTGGAATTCCGTGCCTTTACCGATAAGACAACTTGAAAACCTGAGCGGGTTTAAAAATTCTTTAAAGAGACATTTACTCAACCTTTGAATTCCCCCCTCCCCTCCCGTCTCCTTTGCTTGTCCTTATATTTCACTCCTCCCTTCAATATCGAGTTGGCATACGTTACTAATCACTGAATTATATTTTATACTATGATGACTTTTTTGTAAGTGTATTTATTTATTAATTGTAAATTAATTTGCCAACATAAACCTTCAGTTACATTAACCCTGGCGGTATGGTCGGTAGATATTCCCACTTGGCAATAGGCCCACCACATTGTATTCTTTTGTGTGTGCAATAAAGCTTTTCAAACAAACAAACATTTGGTTTCCGGGCTCTTTTAGACTAGTTTAACCCACTTGAACCCAAATCCGCCCGGCGTTAAGGTAGATTTTGGCATGTATGCTCAGAATTCAAGATGGCATCTTACCGTGTTCTTACATGGTAAGACGGTAAGACGGTCGGAAACGGTAAGACGAAGAAATATAAACTACTCTTCTGTTCCTTTCAGTTATAACTGAATTGATTTTTGATATAACTGAATTAATGAATTGATTTAGGACCAATTGATAACAGGAAGTGTTATTTGAATTATTATTATTACTTATTCTACACAGGCAGCATAGATCTTGTAAATAGTAGTAGTAGTAGTAGTAGTTAACGGAGTGGGGGGCTTGTTTCCAGCCCTTGATGTCACCTGGATCTTTAAGATCTTTTGTAACTACCCTTTTTATGGTTGGGTCAGTGGTCAGCTAGTAGCCCAGTACTGCTTACCAGTCCGAGCAGATCACTGACCATCAAGTTGGGCAGATCGCTGGGTTCGAAGAAGGCTCGTCCCAGTAAAGTGTCTTTTTGCAGCGAGGCCTGAGCAGCGACCAACGATGTGTATGCTGTCTTCAGGTTCTTCGCCATATATTCGGCAGTCCTTGCTCTCGGTCAAACCGAAGTTGAATAGATGTGCTCTAAGGGTCGTGTGTCTGGTGAGGAGACCGATAGTGGTTCTAAGGTTCTTCTTGCTCATGTCAAGTAAGGCCTTGCTTCTCGTCTGAACTGGTTGCTCCATCATGGCTTTTGCCTGGCGACATCCCAGGCTCTGTTTCCAGGATACCCAATAACTGGCTCCACCGGGCATTCCAGTATGCCCAGTTTTGCCAGTCTGTCGGCGTCTTCGTTGCTGGGTATGCCTTAATGGCCCGGTATCCATATTTAGGTGATTTTGTTGGCTTTTACCAATTTGTTGACCTCTTGCATGCAGTCCCAGACCACAGAAGATTCTGTGGTGGCTTTAGCCAGAGCGTCCAATGCTGCTCTGCTTTCAGAGCAGATGAGGATTTTTCTATTTTTTACCTAAAGTCGACTTTGGAGGATCTATAGATCTTGTAAAAGTCATAAACGATATTAACAAGTTCTTAGGTACAAATCAAATCTGCTTTTTAAATTGATTGACAGAGCTTGTACTAATTACTTTAAATGGTAGTTTATTGCACATGCCCACCACTCTATTTTGCACCACTTAAGAGTATTTAATTTAAATTTTGCTCGGTTGAGTCTGTGATGGACCAGATTGATCTATATGTGATCTAGACACTAGATTGTGCGGTGTGAGGTGGTGGTGTCAACTTGCGGGTTATCTCCGTATTAAAAGGCGATTTTGAGTGAATCAGAAGGTATTTATTGAATTGATTGAGAGTTCGATATTGCCAGTTGTAACGCTTCCCGAATAGGTAATATTGACGCGGATTAAGTGACTCGCGGAATGAATGAATTTACAAGGATCTAAGGATAAGGATTTTACTTGTGCTCCTAGTATCTCGTACTGGGCACTGCTCGAGTCTGTGGGGATGCAGACTGATGCTTCTCGTTCAGAAAAGGAAACCAAGGAGCCGGACTCGTTGAGCGACCTCGTGAGAGGGGTACCGAGTATGCCGTAGCAACGTTGGGGGAGGTGATCACTCGAGGAATGATACTTTGGTTGCGTTTTCGCTGGTTTATATAGGCCGATATATGATGCAATCCAAAATATTCCGAGTAAAAGTATTGTTTCATCGTGCTGATTCATCGCTGCACGAGGTAGCACAGCTAAATTTGTGTCAGTGTATTTCACTGGAAATCAATGCATTTGTTGATTGCATGTGACGGTACTTAAGGGCCGTTACAAGTCTTTGCTGTGTATCGTCTTCCAGATGGCGGTGAATATTTAGGACCGGAATCTGGCAATATTTCCACTATCTGTGCAGTAAAATGAACTTCTGAACTTATTGGATGGGTTCTTAAGGTTGCTGACTACAATGCGGAGATCCGCAGAGATATCGAGATACCCCGGAAGTAGACACTTTCGACAACACCTCGCCAATGGGAACTCATTCTTCTATCATCCTCCTCCTCCTACCTCGTAGGTATTATGGCTTAAACATTGTGTTGCACAAGGCGGATATGACAATCCTGAATTCCGATGTCCGAATGATTTATATGAGCAATAAGACTTAAATAATGATGGGCAAAGGTCGTACGTATTATACGCTCCAAGACAATATCCAGTACGTCTCGCGTTCCCATTTCAATCCGATTAAAACTGGACTGCTTTACAATATGCGTAGTAAATCTGAAGCAGCGTACACCATTCAACGCATGTTGAGAATGAAGAAAGTGTCTCTTCTTCTTCAGCAAACAGCAACAAAGCAAAACTCGATTATGTACCTCATCTGCAAGTCATTTAACTATATCACACCAGCCTTATGTGTGTCACTATACAAAACCTACATCAGACCAATGTAAGAGTTTGGATTCCAGATATGGAATCCATACTTTGTGAAAGATGAGGATCTCCTCAAAAAAATCCAGCACAATCGACGAGCGCCAATGAGGTTCAAAAATCTGTAATATACAGAACGACTCTGCAGATTGCAACTGTCCACATTCAAGGATCGTCGGATCAGGGGTGACCTCATTGAAACGTAAAAGATCTAGCAAGAGAAACTACAACCATCATCTGCGAAGACACAACTTTAAGCAGGAATAATTAATAGTTTAAAAAAAACACTAAAAACACGCTTTTATAAATGCACGTAAAAACCACATCATCAGACCTTGAAACCTAATCGTGGTCAAAGTTCATTCCAAGACTCTTCTAACAAGTCCAAACACAGCTATGATACGATGTTCCATCATGAAGTTCCAGTTCATATCTTCCGACTCCATAATCAGATCAGTTCGACAGTACCATATTATTGTATTGTAATCAGAACTACATACAGCTGCCAATTTTCATGACGCTACGATCCTTGGAAAGATGGTTAAATTAGTTACCTTAGATTCCATTACATAGTTACATACAGGTCGCCTAATAAAAGCGTGTTAAAAAAACATTTCCTAACCAACCAGATTGTGGACCAGTGGAACAGTTTACCTGCTGAAGTGGTTAAAGCATGTAGTGTCAAAGCATTTTCAAAAATAGTTTAGACGCAGGGGTTAAACAGAAATTGTAATGTACTCTGTTTTATATTCAGACATATCAGCAATTATGCTGCCTGATTGAAAAAGTAATAATTATAATTATAATTAACAGCATAAACCTCAGGTAGACTTCAAAACTAGAAGGTAAATATGAAATGGGAGACTTTCGCAATTGTTTGACATTATAATAATTATGTACTGCATACAGTGGAGTACCCCAAGGGTCAGTGCTGGGTCCAGTTTGGTTCACCTTTTACCTTACTGATCTTCAAGATTCAATCACATCGCAGAGCAGCTACTTTGCTAAAGCAAAAGAAAAACTACAATTCTGTTCTAAGTAGTGTCAGCTTCAGCAGGATCTTGAATATCAAGACGTGGACGAAAGATTGGTTGCTTACCTTCAACACTGAGAAATAATGTATAGTGCTTCATATCAGGAAAAGCAACCCCAACATACAATATTCTCTGGCAAACGCTCAATTATAAACAAAAGCAACAAATCAAAAAACGACAAAAGCAAGAAAATTATCTTGGAATAACAATGATGATGATTTTAAATGGGAAAATCACATAGTTGCAATCGCTGAAAGAGCCATTTCTACTCTCTATCTCATAAGGAAGGCTGTTTTCCAATTTCTGTCAATAGAGGTGTTTATAAAGATCTACACGGCATATGTGAGACCTGGTCTTGAGTATGGCTATCAGCTCTGGAACCCCTACTTATGCAAAGACGTAGATGTCCTGGAAAAGGTGCAGCGAAGGGCAACCAAAATGCCAGTGGGCCTGAAGAATAGGAATCGCTTGGAATTACTTGGACTGACTACTCTCAAACAAGAAGAGAAGAAGGGGATCCGTTTGAGACACAAAATTCTCACAAATTATTATGATGTACCTGGGCTGGGAATAGAAATTATGAAGATCGCTTGAAATTACTTAGAATTACTACACTCAAACAAAGAAGACAAAGAGGGGACCTGATTGAGACGTATAAAATTCTAACACATTATTACGATGTACCTGCACCGAAGAATATTTACAAATTCAACGTTAACACAAATCTTCGAGGTCACAACAAAACCTTAACAGTGCAAAATTTAAATCTAATCCTCTTAAGAACGTTCTGCAAAATAGTGGTGAGCATGTGAAATAAACTCCCAATGTGATTAGTGCAAGCTCGGTCAATCAATTTAAAAACCGTACCTAAACGTTGTACCTAAAAACTTGTTAATATTATTTAAGGCTAGGCTGGGGACCACCTTGGGCGGAACTGGGCATTTTGAGCATCAGGCTGCATCAGCCTCGCTTATGCAATCAGGCGAATAACCGAGGGAGTCTGGAAACGTCGTTCCTAGATGTCGACCTAACCCCATCTATCCTTGAAAGCTGGGAGTTAATGGGCCCTTGCTGAGTTGGCCACGAAGACCCATTCTGTTCAGGATTGATCACACTCACGGGTCAACACCTATCCGGCGGCCTCCACGTATGAAGTGCGAGCCTGGGTAGGACTCTGGCCCTATGGTCAGTTTCCCCTGGCAATCAACCTTCTGGCGCTCCTGGACAGTCTGCGAACCGTGCGGCTCAAGCCAATCGAGTGTGCACTCTGACTAACAGTCGGGGGAGTCTGGAAGCATGTACTGTTTCCTATAGAGCAGGGGTGGTTGCGGACCTTACGGCGACTGCTCTTGAAACGACCATTGCTATCCGATCCTGGGTGAACAGCCGGGCAAAGGACGCTGTGGTCCACGATAGATTTAGTATACACCGTTTCACCGCTTCGTAAGGAAGATGACCGCTCAAGCGACCTCGAACTCGTAACCAATCGAGAGACTGGAGTAATCTGGTCACAATTGGGAGTAAGGGTGTGAGTGTAAACCCGCCGGGTAACACTCCTGGCTATCTCGCGGTTAAGGCGTTGGCCTCTTACAGGTTTGTGACGGAGCTAGACGGTGGACTGTTTTGTCCAAGTCTGCTGCGCTCACTCCAGGGAGATAGAACGACTAATCGTTAAAACTTTCTGAGGTGACGGGCTCGCCCGCTGTAGTCGACAACCCTAGTATTCTTGAAAGCTGCACGAACCTTTGGTAGCGAACGGTTTCGTGCAGCTTGGACCATAAGATCCATTGTGTTCTCCGAGCGGTCCAACTCACGATTTAACTCCTATGTGGAAGGCTAGCCCGGGTGAGGATCGGCTTCCCCTGAGGGAAACCAACCCCTGGCTCGGCGATGCCAATCGGTTGTAATCTCCGACTAATTGCTGGAGGGGTCTGGAGACTATGGAAATATACGGTGTTTAATTTATGCGAGAACCAACGTCACGTGAACTAATTGGTGATCACCACAGCCATGACACTCGCCACTGGTTAAATATTTCCCTTCCCAGAGTGCATCTAACACAGACTCAAAAGTCCTTCAATTACGTTAGTTTTAAGCTTTTTAATTGCCTCCCACTCCAAACTAGACTTCTGGAGTTAAAAAATTTCGAGAGTTTTATAAAAAGAAAATTGGCATCCACACATGCTTTCTATACGTTGGACGAATTATACAGCTGTGCTGGATCGTTTGTAGTCTTAATAGTATTTGTATATTAGATTTAAAAAGTTCAGGGCATGAAATGCTATTTTACAATATTGATAGGATTTTTTAAATATACGCTTCAGGCGTTTTAATTGTTAAGTTGACTATTGAAACGGTATTATTTCCAAATTATGTTGGAATTTAATTAGTGGAACATTTAACATTTCTTTTTATATTTTATTGTTTCGTTTTTTATTATTTAATTTTTTGATGCGATTATTTTTTATTTTATTTTGTTATGTCTTTTAATTTGACACTAGTTAGTTAGTTAGTTTATCTGGGCTTTTTCCCGCACTTGGCCTTTTGATTGGGCCGTTGTGCGTGGCTCATGTTTCTATTTATGTTACTCCAGCCAACCCAGGCTGTCCCAGAAGATTAGCAGCCTGTTTGGGTTGCTACAGGCCTCCGGGACAGATGCTGGAGATTGTAGTATTCTTGCCCGTTGCTCTGCCACGCTCATGCATTCCATGAGCACATGCTGTGGCATTTCTTCTTCCTCCATGCATCCTCTGCATAGAGGGCTGTCTGTCACACCTCGGTGTTTGTTTAGGGGACAGTGGCCTGTCATAGTACCTATGACTTTACGGATTTCGTCCCTTTTTAATCTGGTGAGGTTGCGGGCAAGTTTTTTGGACGCTTCCGGAACTGCGTTCTTTGTTTGCCTGCATCCTGCGTTTTTTTTTCCATTCTTTAAGGTGGGTTTCATTGGTGTTCCTGCGTAGCCATGTTTTTATTTGGGCCTGGGGTATGGGCATCAAGGGTTCCGGTCCATATACGATTTTCTTTGATCCCCTTCTGGCCAGTTCGTCTGCCGCGTCGTTGCCCAGTGAGTCGCTGTGCCCTTTAATCCATTGCAGGGTCACTCTATTTGACCTTGCAATGGATTGAAGCGCATTGTGGCATTCCAGTACAAGGACAGAGGTTATAGTATTTTTTGCTAGCGCTTGTAGCACGGAGGCACTGTCGGAGACAAATTCCTCTGTGATATAGTGAAAAGCTCTCCGGATGACAAACAATAGTCACGTTTCGCAGGACTGTGTTGTTCCTAAGTCTCTGCGTTCAGTCTATGGGAGAAAGAATGATCTAATATCTTTATAACTTCCTGGGGGTGGCGGGTTCGTCCGTAGTAGTTAACAACTCTCAAGTAATAGTATTATTCACACCCTGCCAACTTAAATCAATCGCCGCTGACCCTCCATCCATCCACCGTGAACAGAGTGTAGAGGTCAAATCCTTGGTGAATCAGAACAGCCGGCCAACGTCAAAAAAGTGATTACGCAAGCATCGTTTAAATGAATAGTGATAAGCCTGGAGAGATACCACAATGCCAGACACGCGCCGTTAGCTCGTTTGCTGACCGTCCTCAATATTACAGTTTTTCCTGTATAATAAATTTATTATTTATCCACAGTAACATCCTTTTTAATACATGCGAATAAACGTTGACAAGAACACAATTTCTTGCACTTGACACTAAATATTCCTATGAATGATGTTGGAAACTGAATCGATTAAAAAAAAAAAAATTTTTTTTGAGAAAAATCATTTTGATTATTTTTTTATTTACGCACAATAAAAAAATTATGTTAAAACATGCGGATAAATATTGACAAGAACACAATTTCAAGCATTTGTGATTTATCCCTTTGAGGACCAGGCGCGGATCTACGTCTTGTTTTTGGGGGGGGGCGGACAACACGGGTTGTCGACTACAAAGGGCGAGCCCGTCACCACAGGAAGTTTTAACAATTAGTCGTTCTATCTCCCTGGAGTGAGCGTAGAAGACTTGAGGACGAAACAGTCCATTATCTAGCTACGTCACAAGCCCGTAAGAGGCCAACGCCTTATCCGCGAGATAGCCAGGAATGTTACCTGGCGGGCCGACACTCACGCCCTTACTTCCAATTGTGACCAGATTACTCCGGTCTCTCGATTGGTTATGAGTTCGAGGTCGCTTGCGCGGTCCTCTCCCTTACGAAGTGGTGAAACGGTGTATACCGAATCTATCGCGGACCACAGCGTCCTTTGCCCGGCTCTTCACCCAGGATCGAATGGCCGATGGTCATTTCAAGAGTAGTCGCTCTATAGGAAACAGTACTGCTTCCAGACTCCCCCGACCGTTAGTCAGAGTGCACAATCGATTGGCTTACTCAGCCCGGTGCGCAGACCGTCCAGGAGCGTTGCGCAGACCGTCCAGGAAGTTTGATTCCTAGGGGAAACTGAGCATAAGGCCAGAGTCCTGCCCGGGCTCGCACTTCATGCTTGGAGGCCGCCGGATGGGTGTTGACCCGTGAGTGTGATCAACCCTGAACAGAATAGGTCTTCGTGGCCAACTCAGCAAGGACCCATTAGCTCCCCACTCTACTCTCTATCTAATAAAGAAGGAATTCCAACATCTGTCAATAGAGGTTTTTATAAAGATCTACAAGGCATATGTGACACCTATTCTTGAGTATGGCTATCAGCTCTGGAGCCCCTACTTATGCAAAGATGTAGATATCCTGGAAAAGGTTCAGCGAAGGGCAACCAAAATGCCAGTGGGCCTCAAGAATAGGAATTATGAAGATCGCTTGGAATTACTTGGAATTACTACTCTCAAACAAAGAAGACAAAGAGGAGACCCGATTGAGACATATAAAATTGGATTCGGGACGTTACTATCTTGAGGGGTTAGGTAGAGTTGGTTGTAAGAGATTATCGTATGATAATAAAACCGCTTTGTTTGCGAAATTTTACAATAAAGAGTAGCAACAAACAAACTAACAAACAAAGCTGGACGAGATAAACACCAGCAACTTTGATACATTTTATACTGAAAAAATAAACTTTCTCACCCGAGTCAATTTCTCTCCATTTGGGATGCGTCGATTGGATCCTTTCGCTGGTATAAAACGGTGCAGACATCGTTGTAGAGTGCAACGAGTAATAGTAACTGCAAGGTGTTCCCACGTTGTCAGGCGGCCGAATGTTGTAGCCTACAATCTGCAATAAAGGAAAATTGACATTCAAACATTGTGATCAACAAACAGTGAGTGAAAAAAGTCTACATACAACCCACATTTCTGCTAGTTTGAGAATTTAAAAACGTAATGGAAATAAGTAATGAAATAATTTGTTCAGAACTCTGTTTTATTGATAACTAGCTGACCCGGCGAACTTCGTACCGCCTAACAGTTAATGAATGTCGTTGTTTTCCAGATTAGCTGAACTTAATTTATGATTTTATGAAAGTAATACAATGAATATAAAATAAATGTTAAGTTCACTACTTTATTAAGATAATAACACAAAAAGAAATATAAAAGTACAAAAATTAAGTATATCAATCGCGTGTCAGCAAGACATGATTGAATTAAACTATTTACATATCGTGCAGCATGGGATGCACTCGGTTTAATTCTCTTCATTGAAGCACCTTGTGATATACGACATTTTTTGTTTTTTATCAGGCGCAAGAACAAATAAAGCGGATGATTTTCACGTGATTTCCATGATGACACGTGAACATGCCACGTACAACTGACCATGAGAAAAACACGAATTTATATATTGTTTGGGATTTTTTTCTTTTATTTTATTTTTTTGTCAATTTTCCTATTTTTTATAGTTATTCTGCTATTCGAGACGGAAACAAATACAACAAATCAAAAATCATGAAAATTAGTACAGCAGTTCTTGATTTATAAGTGTTCGAACAAACCCGACTTTGTTTTATATATGGGTCAGGACCAAATTCTTTGCAAAACTTGATGTCCCTCTTGTTTGAAAGCAAAAATTAAATATTAAAATATCCCAAATTACTTGTTTGTGTTTAATTTATAAAACTTTAGTGTATTTTACATTTAAACATCGATTAACATTTTAATTACTTAGCATTAAAAACATTTTTAAATTAAAAACAAAATTACGATCGTTTTTTCTCCCATACAACTTTTAAGTGTCCCCATTCCGAATTTTCACACACCTTGGTTAGTTTTAAATAAAAGAAAACACTGCAGCATTTGCGGTCCACTTTAATAATATACTTTGTTATGCATTTAACAGTATTTCGACATATAAGTTTGCTAAAACATTATATTTTATTATTTAAAAAACAAATTGTGCTTGTCCCAAATTTCGTTCCGTTCTGCGACATCAGTTGTGCGACGCGATATTGTCGCAATTAGCGGTGAGCGACGGCCGATTCATTGTTTATTTGTTGTGCGAACATTAGTCCTCAAGCTGGCAACAGATTTTAAATCCCCCAGGAATCCCCCTGCCATTTCATTTATCTGTCAATCGGGTCCCATCAAACTTGCAGAAGGCAAATTTGCAGACGGCAATCTTGCAGACGGCATTCTTGCAGGCGGCAGTTTTGCAGAAGGCAATCTTGCAGAAGGCAGTTTTGCAAATGTCAAAATGACCTAACCTAACCTAACAGAAAAACTTAAAACATTTTTTTTAATGTTTAGTTTGATGTATAAAAGTCATCCACTACAAGGATGCCGGTAATTAATGTCACTTCGAGTTTAGGGAAAGAAAAACCTAACCTAACAGAAAAACTTAAAAACTGTACTGAAGGTTGCCGCCTGCAAGGTTGCCGCCTGCAAGGTTGCTTCCTGCAAATCTGCCCTCAACAAATTTGGAACTGTCAAAAGTGACATTTGTGCGAAATTGCCGCATGCAAAACTGGCGCCCCCCTGTCAATCGAGGGAGCGTGTTGAAGGTCGCCGCGTGAATAAATAAAAATAAAAACTAAAATAATATACATATATAAATCAATTACATATTGATATAACGCTCACCATTTAAAATTATCATGGAAAAACTAAATACTAAGTACTAAATACTATCATTCAAAATACAACAGTCAGCATATTCCCTAAACCGTCCCTACCCACCTCCAACAACCAATCGGTTAGAGATTTTTTAAAAGTGGATATGTTCTCACTACTTTTAATTGCTTCGGGAAGATTGATTAAGTTCAGCTATTCTGTAACACGACATTCATTGATTGTTAGGCGGTACGAAGTTCGCCGGGTCAGCTAGTTATCATTAAAAAAGAGTTGTAAACAAAAGTGTATCATTACTTTTTTCCATTATGTATTTGGTTTCTCGAACTAGCAGAAATGGGGGTTGTATGTAGACTTTTTGTTGCTCACTGTATAAATAAACAAAAACAATAATTTTAAAAATTAAAAAACACAACCGCCGGTACAAAAACTGAACTCTTGAATTTATAATTATTACAAACAATTTGTTCCCGCAGAAAAGCATGTTTTTAGGGAATAAAGTTCTTCATTCAAACAAAATTCAATTTACAGATGCTCCTAGTTAGTTAGTTAGTTTGTCTGGGCTTTTTTTTCCGCACTTGGCCTCTTGATTGGGCCGTTGTGCATGGCTCATGTTTCTATTTATGTTACTCCAGCCAACCCAGGCTGTCCCAGAAGGTTAGCAGCCTGTTTAGGTTGCTACAGGCCTCCGGGACAGATGCTGGAGATTGTAGTATTCTTGCCCGTTGCTCTGCCACGCTCATGCATTCCATGAGCACATGCTGTGGCGTTTCTTCTTCCTCCATGATTAAAGAATTAGATCCTTCCTTCTAGAATTAAATCAAATATTCCAAAAGACCACGAGTACAAATTAAATAAATACCATGATCTCGCAAATGCCGTAACTCGGGACGGCTTCACTGTTCACCTTCACGCGGTGAAAGTTGGCGCTCGTGGCTTGCCAGCTAAATCTCTGTTTCACCTCTTTAAAGATCTTGGTCTTCCCAGAAAAACAATCAACTCATTCCTAGAAAAAATATCTAAAACTGCGATTTGCGCATCTCAAATTCTATGGTTTCGAAGGGGGAGTGAATGGGTGGTAAGGTGAACGCACACATGTGGCAAGACAGCTGTCCTAAACCTACCACAGCCGGTCGTTAGTCTGTAATCCACTGTTCACCCCACAGAAGTGTAAAAAATAGTATTATGATGGGCCCGACTCCGGTCAGTGAATTCCATGGCAGCGCCGTTTGTATTTTATTTTTGTATTTTATTTATTTGAAATATCATGAGGGTACATTCAGTTTCTTTTCTTCCTTACTGAATGAGGTATTTTTTAAGAACCACCTGTGGTAGCTTGAAATAATGAAGTGTTTTCCTAAAATAGTAATTAGTCTATGCTATTCATTCGGTCATTCATTTATTAATTTAAACTTTATGATGATGGTGTTGTCTAAACTATGCGGCCCTCCTATGCATGCTAACATTAACTCCTAGAGCGCCGCCGTCACATACGCTGTGCCAGACGATTTTTGTCCCTCGGCGCCGGCGTCACACCGTCTGTGACAGCAGATGCGGCGCTGATTTTTATTTTTTTTCTACCTAATGGTTTACTACCAGCGTAATAAATTTAAGTACAGCCGCTTGCCAATAAAACCAGCAACCGAAAGAAATATCGCAGTTTACAAAATATCATTTTTGAGATGCCTAAACCGACCCTGAAATGCGTACATCATAATTTCTTCGGACGGCAACGTTTAAAGACGTTCCTAGAGTATCTGTAAAGTGATTTGTGCTGTGGATACCAGAAATAATGTAAGTAGATGTTGTTTTAATATTATTTAAATATATTATTATCATATATAAACCTTCAATTCTCCGAAATAGGAAGTAACAATAGGTATTATTCGCGATTCAATGCCGGTTCCTTGGAACAGTTAACACGAGCAAGCCGTTTATTGAGTAAAATCTCGTATTTTTTCAAATAATTTATAATAAATTATATATCATGTTATGAGAAATTTAGTCTAGATTACATATACTTAAATTAATCTGACGTTTCACAAGTAATTTCCTGGAAAACTTTAACTTACTGTAGCAACGCCCAAACACATCGCGACTATAGAGGATGTTTTATATTTGTTACATTTTGATTACAAGAAAGTTTTTTTAAATTTATTTTTTTAACGAAAGATTTTTTAACATAAAAAAGTGAGTTTATATCGCTATATTTTTTTTTTAATTCAGACTTTGTTTCACATGATATTCAATTTCAGAGGATATATATATTTTTAATTATTTCCTTTTCTTTGTAACAAAAGTCTACGAAAAATAACCTGCACACGATTTTTAACGGTTTTTTAAGTACATAAACAAAAAGTATTTGATAAAATATTAAATAAATGGAGTATACATTTTTTATAGTTTTTAACTATAGTTTTATGTATAGAATCAAGCTTACGTCTTTTACTCTCCAATAAATACTAAACTTGTATCTTCATTTTTGAGTCTTAAAATTCCTTGATGTCATAGATTTTTGATTTGAGAATTCCAAAGAGAGATTAGAGGTACAGTATTGTATAGGCAATTTCGGCGAGCAAGGATCTGCGGCAATTCGTAAAGTCCGTATTTATGATTTTGACATGTAACGGTATCGCCAGCGTTAACCACCAGACCACGCGTTTCCAAACTGTTAAAGTAATGTACAAAAAAAGAGACATGGACATACATACTATCTTATATGCAGAATCTTTAAAAATAAACATTAGTATAGAGGAAAAAACATAGCTCTATGCATATAAATGTGCTAGCATATCCGAAATGAGGCGAAGTCGTACAACCAACTAGACCTATAAGGTTTGTATCTGGCTGTGCTGGAAATATATCTTTGAAATACATTGGTAAATCATTTACATAAACTAAAAATATAATAGGGCCCAAAATTGAACCCTGCGGGACACCAAATTTATTAATTAAAGCAATCGAACAGTGTTTCGTAATGTTTTGATTTTGACAATGTGTAATTTCCACGATTAAAGTTCTATTTTTCAAATATGAATCAAACCATTTTAAGCAGTCCTCTCTACCTCCATAATGATTTAGTTTGTTTAGTAAAATATCACGTCCAACGCAATCGAGTCGCCTAGATAACCATAGTCAAAATAGTCGCCTAGATAACCATGTCAATGAGTCTCGGAAGGGTATAAAAGAATTTTGGTTACGAATGTATTCTATTAGTTAGAAGGTATTGTCTATTTTCGTCTACAATCAGGTCGCTTTAAATAAAATATGTAAGTATAAGTTACTGCTTTTTGTGGCTAATTTTTATATTTTCATTATCAATGGTGCTTTATAATTCTATAATCCTAATACTAGCAGTCCTACTTGTCAATGTTTCATAAATAATAACCCCCTTAAAATGTTGTAGGTATTCAAACACCCGACGTGTATTTTATTATTTTAACTATAGAATATTGTATTGTCATCGGAACTTTTTATGTATGTAAAATTTAAAAATAATTGGTTATGTAAAAGTTCGTCAAAATCGAGTTACAAAAGTAGACCTACCTTCAGTCATCGTAGTTCAATTAAAGCCATACATAGTAAATACAACATTTTTCTACATATTATTGTTTTTGCTACGGACAATAACGAATAAATAATTGTTTTTACACCAAATCAAATAATGAACTCGATAATATACTTGAGATCATAGTTTAAAATTATAATATGAATATTTTAAAACAACTTTATTTATAATTCTAAAACTACTAACCATAACTTAAAAAGTAATGTTTATAGTATCCATGCAATTTCTAGGACTTTCATTTGCCAGCGGTCAGTGGAATTATTTGGGAATAAATGTTTTCTTTAATAAATTTTACATGACATAAATCACGATGTTATTTGTTGCTCTTGATCTCTTTTAGACTTTTAAGCTAAATTTTATATGGACATTATTTCTGAGTTGCCGAATATTTCGTGTCATCTCAGAAAGTCAACCTGGTGAGTTATAATTGTAAGGTATGTTGACATTTTTTAATGTAAACTTTATCTTTATTATTGGTACTTAACTATCACTATCAAACAATCGTCATTGAGTACCTGTCTTATATTCGTATAGTAAAATAAATCTAAAACGGTAACAGTAAGTTGTATTTTTGTTGTATTCTACTTAATTAAGATAAGAATTATTATAAAATTATGAAATAACTAAATCTCAAAATATCACGACAATAATTACTGGTAAAATATTTTTTTTACAATGATGAAAAATAATAATCAGTAGACTAATAATACGCTAGTGTTCGTAAATATAGATGAGTACAATAAGTAACCCTAATAAACATTTATTTCTTAAAACGTTGACAATGATTCTAATACGTTAACGCAAGTCCAAATGTGACACGGTGTCTAATTAAAAAGGACAAATTTAAAAGAAATGATTGACGAAGTAAGAGTTGTTGCAGATTAAAGTTTTGGAAACAGAGTACAGACCCTTGGTCCCAACGCAGGGATATCGATGCTTCGACCTTCATAGGGCTTCGTCATTGTATCGGTCGGTCGCGTGGGAAGTGACAAACAGATGTTAGACATTACGATTCGACTTGAGTAACCTAAAAAAGGAGTGGCCTTTTGAATCGCCTTTTGCAGGTATATTATAGTCAGTTACTAGAAGCATGGCTACTAATAAATTAGGCGCTAAAATATGAACGGTGTGATTCTTTTACACCTGTTTTATTTATTTACGAATGATGGTTTTACACAAAATGTGGGATAGTTGCAATCTATAAGTAAAAAAGTACCTACCCAGGAAGTACCTAGGTACAATTTTTTTAATTAATTATATATTTTATACTATATTCCCTTATTAATATTATTAATAATAATTACACTTATATTTTTACTATACTTTAATTTTATTGGAAAATACCTAGGTATTTTTTTTTCAAAAATAGCTATAATGATATTGATGAAATTTTTCGAAAATTATATTTTTATGGATAATCATAACACACCCTTACTAATTACTTTGAGAAAACTGTTTCTGGGTAGTGTTTTGTAGCTACCTAGATATTCAACGAAATTGGTATTAAAAATACGAAATAAATGGGTATATAGTTGGGGATAAAAAGGGATTTTACTAGGTAGATTACCTAGTAAAACTTTGTCTTGGTAACCGTTATGTTTAGTTTCAAGATTTCAGAGGCATTACAGAGAGTCTAACTAAAATAATATATCGATCGTTTACAAACACCCTATGTTTTGAGTCACTTAAACTCCGCCGGAAAAAGTAAAACCAAAAATATTGACATATTGAAATTAATATTACACTACTTATTAGTACTATAATGTTATACGATTTTATTTTTATTCTAAAGAGAATTTATTTAGCTTTCTGATAATTTAAAAAAAAGTGAAAAAATATGCTCAAACAATTAATTGTGGGTGTTTTATTTACGATCGGGAGAAAATGACACTCGTTTGAATAAATCATTATTCTGATCAAACGACCTTGGCTATCACTGTCAAATTTTGATAAATAGGTTAACAAGTAAATAAGTTAGGCAATTCATTGATAGATATTTAGTAGTTTTGATCGATATGATGGTAATATGGAAAATACTTAGTATAAACACAGCGCGGCGCTCGCCCTTCTTTTCAAAACAGGCTGGCGCGGGGCGTATAATAGCTTTCTGGAGGGCCGGCGGCTGAAAGGTTAAATAATCACCAAAAACATTATATACTTATAAATATATCTGAATAGATGATTCGCCCCATTTTAAGCAATTGCAACAAGGAAACATCATGATGATAAAACAATTAACATTATCGCTGTAAGTTCAAGGTGATCGTAATCAAAAGTGGGTGACAGCGATGTCATTACGTTTTGCCAAAAAAATGCCCCAGCGGGGTCGTTTGTTTTCTAGATAAGATTACTTCGCACCTGGATTAAATTGCGCAATCTCAGCTGCTGCGTCGCCAGCGGGGTCCATTCCCTGCACCTAGGCTGCCCAAACATCGCTTCAAAGGCGAACGAAGCACAAAATCACAATAAACACAAAGGCGTTTCACATAACCTTAAAGACGACCGTCGCGACGCACGACACGGGTTGTAATGCAATTCGATAACGCACAAATCTTTTTAATTTAATGGCGAATGGATTTATCGAGATTAATAAATAAATACGAAAACAAAATATAGGCGCAATCACAGATGACAGCTGGCGAACTGACGTGAGCGCCGCGCCGCGGTCGTGACAAGCCATGGATCATTATATTATAGAAGTTTGTTACACTATCATACATGTGTGCATAGATAGACTAACCGCGCACTGCGGTAAATTCTAGTGCTTAATTTTCAAAAATCTGTGATCTATAGAATCAAATGAAAACGCGCGCACTACGGAAAAAATCGGTCCGCATTTAAAATATGTGGATTGCTGCAGATTGGCTGTGGTTTAGCACCGGATAGATTTTTTCACATTGTAGAGTTAAATAGAAACCCCGCGCAATGCGGTAATTATCACACAGATCACCAGCAGAGATGCATAGAAAACGACTGATCAATAGGTCAGAACATTCCACCGTAGTGCGTGAACCACAAAAAAACGATGTTATTTTTCCCGTCCGGTGTAAAAAAAAACCATCTCAACACACCGCGCCGCAGTGCACGCCCGGCCTTAAGGTAAGGAAAGAATGAGTCCACGTAGGGGGGCTAACGCGGACATATTTCCAAAAACTTGACCTATTTAAAAATTGACACGCTTTCGTATCGCGAGGGTAAGCCCCGCACCCCCATCACCTTGCTGCAGTCACCCGGTTCGCCTGCAAGCCCTCGTTTAGAAGCTGAGGGCCTATTCTGGAAAAAATGCCGTGCTAAGTTTGTGTATGACGAAATCATAGACGAAATTTCCACGCTTATTTTTAAATAATTACCCCCCCCCCCCCCCCCTCCTGTGCAAAAACACTCCTACTTGTGTTTTCTCTAGTCTGGAAACGACAAATGGGCCTTACAGCTAGCATCGTAAGAGGAAGAATCAATTTGTGATATGTTGCTGTAATACTGCTGGGTCTTCCTTTCCCACATTTCGCTTTGCCCAAAACACGTGCCCAATTTAGACCCCCAGATTCGTGAGAGTTTGGTAATTCGCCTAATATTTTTTTGGTTTCAAGCGTCTTGGCAATTCTTACTAAACATTATTTAAGAGCAACTAATCAAGCTTCCCAAGGTAAAAAAGAAGTTACTGTGGGTCATTCCAGGGAGTTACGTTAATTAGATGTAATTGATTGATGAATGACGTGACTCCCTGGTATAAAGCTACAAAATTAGGCATTGATCGTAAATAAAAAAAATGCGTATTTCCTGCGGTTTACGATCCCCTGTCAGCCCGCGTCGCGATGCCCTTAACATTATATTACTGACTATACACATTAGCTGACGCTCGCCGAACCCTAAAGTGGACGGGAGTCGGCAATAATCCGCACGAGTGGAAATGTATGGGAAAGAGCGAGAGAGATGTAGGCGATGTGGCGAGTGTCCGCCAATGTGTGGAGGCAACCCAAGAACGTATTACAGGAGTTAATAAAACTAATGATAATGGAGATACTTGTGCAAAACTCTTGTAGGTGCCGCTAGCGGCGATTTGGCCCAAGCGGTGTGAAGTGAGCGACGTAACGCGCAAGCGGGTGATATGCCACGCCCGGTGCGTCACTAACCGCATCTCCTTTGACCAAATTGCCCTGCTATTGTGAACGCGCAAATTATTTTTTGGAGATGAAGACGGATATTTACATTTGGCCCCTCCCGAGACGATTACGACCATTTCCAGACGGAAGTCTGCCTGTGAGTCTCTGTCTGTGTGTGTGCGTGTGTGTGTGTGTGACTGTGTGTATTCTTCGACGATAGCGCTTGGGCGCTCGCGTCGAGGAATACACTTTATCCGATTGAGTTGAAATTTAGCATGTAGGCATCATTCGGTTATGGCAAGAGTTGAAAAGATTGTAGTTGTAATCGGTCCATCAGAGGGCGCGCTAGCCATACTTTGATCTCGAAATATTGCAGTTAGAGACTTGAAATTTGGGCCGAAATCACGTTGTGAAATTTTGTTTAGAATATCTCGTATACAAGCGACGCGAAGACTTTTTTTAAATACCAACGTATTTAAGGACATACCACATTATTTTTGGAAAAATACCATTTTAATACCACGGAAATACTATAAAATACTAAAAAAAATACTACTTTTGCCATAACTAGCTTACTAACTTCACTAGATTTGACATAATCACATCGTGTGGGGAGGGGGTGGTCTAGAGGGGGGATGGGGTTTGTCAGGGGCGGGGGGATTTCGGGGGAAGGGTGAGTAGGTATGGCGCGTGGAAGGGGTGATTGTCTACTTGCCGGGAAAGTCGGGGTGAAAAAACCGTTGCTAATATTATTTAGCTGCGATATATAGTAAAATTAGTGTATAGACGTACTTTTTTGTTCGACACATATCACACATCTCCCATGACGTTCTATTTATTATACGTATTTAATATATTATAAAGTTATTTAATATACGTACACCATATAAAAGGTTTCTCATTGTTAGTTGTTTGTATGTATATAAACTGTATCTCCTGAGTCGTTATTGTAGACGGAAGCGACTAACGAACGAACATCCTCCGAAATAATGTTAAAATTTTGAATAATTAAATTTACAAACCGTTATTTGTGTACTTTCTTATATTTATTGCATAATAAAAATTATATTGTATACTTGGCCTTTCATAAAATTAAATGGAAACCGAAAAATTCCGTGAATTAAAAAAACTAACTGTCAAAAGCAAAACGTCAAACACGTTTTTTTTATATAAACGACTTGTGTGTTATTGTTGCTGTTATTTCGTAATTCTCCCCACCACCCGATCGTAAACTATTGAAAACTTTCACAATGGTGAGTCGAAGTGCGAGTTTCACCTGTTTCACGCTTCCGCCGGCCGTTTATAACGTAATTTTTCGGTTTCTCCCCAGATCGTGAATATGTTTGCGAGGGTCACGTTTTATCCCACTCTCATGTACAATGTTTTCATGGAGAGAGTCAGTTCGAGACACTGGTATGATAGAATTGATAATTCCGTGATTTTAGGGGCTCTTCCATTCAGAAATATGGCTGAACAGGTAATGTAGTGTTCTAGTAAGAATGCACGATTCTTCTGTCTTTGAGAAATTTGTAGATATTTTTTTCACGGTTCTTTCCATGTATAAATGAGCTTTCTATGTGAACTAGCATGCAGATATTTGAAAAAAAATATCAGGAAGCATTTTTTTCACAGCTGCGATTTGTAGCGAAACCGTTAAAGACTACTTAAAAAGTATTTTCTAGTCAGTAATAAATCATGTATCCATCTATAAATCTCTTAAAGAATCTCGTGTACTTTTCGAAATAAGCGAGATAATTCGATTTTTGTTTTAGCAGTTGAAATCGGAAGAAAACGTACGGGCTATCGTATCGATGAACGAGACATACGAGCTCAAACTCTTCTCAAACGATGAAACGGTGAGTACTGCATGTGATGAGCTGTGATTTGTACCTAATTATTGGTTCCCAATGGTTTCCTACAGCTTAGGTGGTGTTTGCCAAACTATATGTCATCTGGCTTGTCCAACTCCTATCTGGTAGCCTCCTCGTGAGCTTCTGCCACGATCCAAGGCTTCGCCCGTTGTAGTTGACAGCTCTAGTTGATGTTAGGGGCTCTAGTTGAGCCGGGCAAAGGATGCCGTGGTCCGCCATAGATTCGGTAGACACCATATCACTGCTACGGAAGGGAGAGGACCGCGCAAGCGGCCTCAATCCTGTAACCAGTCAGGAGGTTGGAGGTTTCCTGGAGGTTAATTCGAGACGGAGATATCCTTCCAAACTGGTAGTCAGGGGGCGAGGCTGCCTGCTGGTTACCTTTCTTGGTGCCTCGCCGTAAGGCGTTGGCCTCTGACGGGCGAATGGCGTAACTAGACAGTGGACTGTTTACGTTAGTCTTCTTCTCTTACCTCACGGGGGACAGAACGATCTAATAATGTTAAAACTTTCTGAGTTGATGGGTTCACCCGTTGTAGTTGACAGCTGTGATTATTTACACCCTAATCTATAGTCGATGCTCAAGCTTGAAAAGTGCTTCATTACCTATTGTCTAAACATGTTTTCGCATTAGGTTAAGGTTAGCTGTTAGATATTGCTTCAACGCAATAAGGTCGCCAATTTATTTTAACAGATAAATCATTTTATTATTATTATTTATTCAGGGCTGGCGGCGGCACGGAATAGAATTTCTACAGTTAGCGACGACCGATATATTCGAGACGCCTTGCCAGGAAAAGTTACTCCAAGGAGTTAAGTTTATCAACGAATTCCTGCCTGAAGATTCGCAAATACCGTCTTTAAAGCAGGAAGGGACGGCACTGAAGCATAAGCCAGGGACGGTTTACGTGCACTGTAAAGCCGGTAGAACTCGAAGTGCTACGTTAGTCGGATGCTACTTGATGATGGTAAGAAAACAGATTGTCGAGTTTGTTTGTCATTGCAGATAAAGCTGTGATTTATTTAGTACTAGCTGACCCGACAGACGTTGTCCTGTCCAAATTTCAATAAATTTGTTTGTCATCGTTTTGTCAATTTGTGAAATGCTATTGGAATAAGTAAATAGAGTAAAAAATTGGTGTGTCACCCCAAGTCTTTCCCGGCAATCAGACAACCCCACACCCCATACGCCAAACCCCTGAACCCCCTCATCAAACTCCACCCTCCCTAACTCCCCCTAAACTACACCCTCCCCTAACCCCCCAAAACTCCACCCTCCCACAACCCCTCAAATCCCTTCCCCCCCGACAAACTCCATATTGCCTAACCTAACCTAACCACCCTCTTTCTGACGATCGAATGCAATAACAAGACACACACTTACAGACATCTTACACGCACACATACATATAACACGTCATAGTAGGGTTGGTTGTAAGAGATTGTCATATGACAATAAACCCGCCCATTGTGACATTTTCACAATAAACCCCTCGTGCGCTGACGTTTGAATTGTAGTGTCTCTTAGAGAATGCGAAGAAGAAGATTACATCACAACAAAAATATAGCGTTTCAGGAAAACGACGATTACTCTGAAACTACTATACGGATCGTATAAAGAAGACCTGTTTTATGTTCCTGTTGAAATTTGCTATTAGATAAGTGTAACGTCGTTTTGTAAAGCAATAAGCATTATTCAGAATTATCTGTCAAAGTTGTGGTACAAAAAAAAAACTGCCTTGTCCAACATTTCTATGTTTTTTCTGGAAATGAATCACCCTATGCAATAAATTGTGAATACTTTTATAATAATTATAATATGCTTCATTCAACCTATGACTTCGTTTTACTTATACCCATACAAAAATTAAAAAATATTCGGTGTTGAAAATCAACATAAATGTTGGAAGTTTTTGGTTAGAAAAAATTTGCTTTGAAAATTATTTTTGAGTACTTACGATTGAAGTCGATGTGATGTCCTGCCTTTATTTGATGAGAAATATATCCAGCTTTATGGTTTTTACACAAAAACCTACACTTAATCCTACATATTTTGTAAAAATACGATCACAGTACACACGGTCACAAAAAGTAGGCACTCTCTTTGACACATTATCACGTAATTACGGTTATTAGTTTTTGAAAGATATTGATATATATGCGGTAATCGGAACTATATATATAGGGTAATCCACTTATAATATCTAAAAACACACACAAACTCACATTTTTGGTGGCAAAAACACAGCTGTGACCGACAGCAACCTTCCGCGTCGAATGGCGATCTTCAATCATAGACTAAAAAATGGCGACTGTATGAAAAATAATGAACCAACGAGTTAACGACAGAGAATCTTCTCCTCTTTGCACATACCACAGGCCGTATGATTTATGTGAGGAATCAAGAGTAAATAATTGGAAAACACCGATCTCGGCTGGGACAGATGTCCCCTTTGCTGCTCTACGGTAATTTCAATTCTGGGACAATTGTCCCGTTTGCTGCTTGAGGGGTTAAGAGTATAAACAAACAAACAAACAAACCCTCCCCTAACTTCCCTTCCTTAAACCCCCCTAAACTCCACCTTCCTTTAACTTCCTCTATGACATTGTTTGGTTTATGTGCTTCGATGTATGTGGTTTATGGGCTTCAGCAATGTTTAAATTTAAAAACTTCTTTTTTTTCAGAGAAACGGTTGGACTCCAGAAGAAGCGGTCGTGTTTATGAAACAGAAAAGGCCGCATATCTTACTCCATACAAAACAGTGGGATGCTCTAGCGATATTCCATCGAGACCATGTTGCCGCAAATAAAACTTAATGGATATTTTACATAGGCAACACTTTTTAAATAAATGTTATTTATTTTTAGAAAATTCTTAGGGTTACTGTAGGGGTCAATGGGGCTTCCTCGATCACTCCTCTCCCTATATAGACACAACTAGTCATAGTTGTGCCTAGTGTTAATGTAACACCCGAATTTATAGTCGAGTATTGGAACACTATATTTGGATATCTGTAAATTTTCAATATACATGTATATCTGCTAATATGAAATCGACTATCGCGGTTGTTTGACATTATAAATAAGATAAAAACAAACTTACTGCGTAAAGTTTGTCTACACTAGACAATGGTGGTTGCGACATCGCCGAAAGATCGGGTGCTACAAACGCGGTAAATTCGTTTGTATATTGTTTTTAATATCCGCTAATGTTTGATTTATTCATTTTATTTTATAAACAAATCTAGAACTATTTTTTTACAATTTGTTAAAAATCCAGCATTGTAACACATGATAATGATAGATTGAGCGGTTTGTGTGATTTCTCCCAAAAACTCAAAGCGGTTTATCTCAATATTTTTTAGTTTAAAGTTATATTTTTTACAAATGTCGCATGGGAAAAATCTTTTAATATGTTTTGCAAATAAAACTTATACTGAATAAAGTAAAAATATATGGATTTCTTATTGAAAAATTTCAGTAAAATGTTGAAGGGTCATTATCAAAAAAGATGTACATGTGACTCACATGATTAAAATTGTGACTAAACTGTTTCGTGACATACCTGTATTTTGTATTAATGTGAGTCACAATTATTATAAATCCGGGTGTTAAATACAATGCTAATGATATGTAAATTGTAAATACAAGAAAAAAAGAATTAAATGCAGTTTGTTAACATATCCAGTTTAGTGTATGCAGTATAATCCTTGCTTTACTTTACATGTTTCACGTGAGTCACATCATGTGAGTCACGAAATGTGACTAACATGTCAACCAATTTTTGTTATAATTTTGACCTCACTTAATTACCATATCAAAATAACTCACAATGCAGTTGAATTGGCAACAGAATATTACTTGTATTTGCTATGTCTATGATAGGACAGAATCTGATAATAATACACAGCTTACCTTGGTTAGAATGTCACCGTGATTCACAGGAGAAATTTCGCAATAATTCACCAATAATTCCATGTCGACAAATAACTGTCACTAAAATCAAAATGGCGGAGATTTGATATGGACGGCACTTCGCATAGTGTTGCCAGTTATGAAATATGAACTTGAAATGCTAGCATTTCTACAAAAAGCTGTGACATCGTCCGTGACATCCTCTGAGTGACTCACATGTCAAAAATGCTGGACAAACTTTACGCACCCTTTTTTATTATAAGATTCAACCTAGATTTACAGTATTTCTATTCAAACAACAGGAAATTTATATATTTTTGCAGGTGGAAAAAGATAGGGTTTGAAAAAGAAGATACTTGAACCATATACTGATTTTGTTCTTGTAGGGTATAAAAAGGACAATTATGTTTGTATGAGTCATGAAGGGAGAGAAAAACTAAAAAAAAGTTTTTATGAAATTAATTAATATTATGCTATGATTACAATGTGGAAAGTCAAGAGAAGGGTGCATATTATATAAAAAAATGACAAAGCCAGGAATGTGTAACATACAACCGTGTGTATATAAACAGCAAATATGTCGGACATGAAATTATTATTTATGTACATCTTTTTTGAATATAACCGATATATATATATATACATATATATATATATCTTATATATAAAATTCTCGTGTCACAATGTTCGTTCCCGTACTCCTCCGAAACGGCTTGACCGATTCTCATGAAATTTTGTGAGCATATTGAGTAGGTCTGAGAATCGGCCAACATCTATTTTTCATACCCCTTAGTGATAAGGGTTGTCCACCCTAAACATTTTTCTTTAATGTTTAGACATTTTTTTAATTTCTTTTTTTTTTTATTATGTCGCATTAAAAAATACATACAACCCTAATTTTTTACCCTTTTATCACCAACCCTTATTTTTTAATAGCCATTTTAGTAATTTAATCATTTTTCATCCCCGGTCGATAACTGATCAATCGTCATTTAATTAGTTATCCCCGCCAGTTGTCTACAGGTGTCACTTCTCACCCAGTAAACAGCACGGAGTAGGGATGAGAACGAAGCCGGTCTCCTGTTTCTCTCACACAATAAGACTTCTCTCACTCCCTACACAGTTGTCGGCCATCATTATTGTTTATGCATCAAGTGTAGTAGTAACGTTGACAATTATTATTTTGCTATCTCAGTGTAACTCTCATATTAAATATTAATCATTCCTATTTTATTAATAATAATAAAATTATCAATTTAGAGTGTATTTTGCACGATTAGTTAATCAAGTGATTTTCATAACCTCAAAAGTACTCAACACGTGGCACGAGCTTCCACCAACAACGGCTTTTGTGTTGTAAGTATTTTTTTTTAAATTAAATCGAAAATGTTGTTGGAAACGGTCAAAAAAGATTCGGTGGAATTTAATTTTTATTAAAATTGGGCAAACTTTTTTTTGTATTCATTTTTTTTTACCATTTCTAACCATATATTTTCGATATGATTATGAAAAATAAAATTTTTCGCTTTTGTAAAACAGTCTAATGTTTACATGAATATGTAAATGAATGTGTGTACAACCAAATATTAAATACATTATAACTAGGGCCAAGATTTTTGCCGTGATTTCATTTTAACATTTTACAATTAATGCTCTTAAGGTGACGCTATTGGCTAAATCAAATTCAACTTTCTTTTGAGATAGGCGAGGGGTGAGATGAAGCGGGGTACTATTACGGTAGGGGTATTTTTTAGCGCCCTCTATGAGTACACGGTTATAACTACTTGATTGCGCGCGACCACCGCGTAAAATTAGCGTTGTCGTCGCACACGGCGCCATAGCGACATGTGACGTCGCCATTGGGACATGCGCTCGCAACCTAAGGTCGCGGTCGGCGCCGCTGTGGAAGCAGTTTTAATCTATACTAATATTATAAAGAGGTAAAGTTTGTGACGTTGTAGGAAGTAATCTCTGGATTTACTGAACCGATTTTGAAAATTCTTTTACCAATAGAAATCCACGTTATTTGTGAGTGTCATAGGCTATATATTAATCCGAAAAATGTAAAGACTTTTTAGTGGTAGTAGGATTTCCAAAGTAAGTCGGAAAAAACGGTCGAACGAAAACGTTTCTAACTAACGCTGCCTTAACGATGAGAGATATATGATTAAGTTTTAGAAAAAAGGTGTAGAGCTTGATAATGCCTACAAAAAAGTCAGCGACAGCATATATGTAACTTTTATATTTAAGTCACAAAAAGTAGTTTTTCAAATTAAAAAAATAATTTAAATCGTTAGGTCATGTTTATTGGTCATATTATCAACAATTATGAATTATTATCAAAATAAGTAAATTTATCGTATTAAGTGTTTAAAACAAAACACTTTTTCCTTTTACTGCATAAATAGTTAAAGAGATAATACGACATAGGTATGGAACCGCGACCGTGTCGTCTATCTATACTAATATTATAAAGAGGTAAAGATTGTGAGGTTGTAGGAAGAAATCTCTGGATCTACTGAACCGATTTTGAAAATTCTTTTACGAATAGAAAGCCACGTTATTTGTGAGTGTCATAGCCTATATCTTAATCCAAAAATGTAAAGACTTTTTCGTGGTAGTCGGATTTCCAAAGTAATTCGGAAAAAACGGTCGAACGAAAAGGTTTCTAACTAACGCTGCCTTAACGATGAGAGATATATGATTAAGTTCTAGAAAAAAGTTGTAGAGCTTAATAATGCCTACAAAAAAGTCAGCGACAGCATATGTCAAACTTTTATATTTAAGTCACAAAAAGTAGTTTTTCACATTAAAAAATAATTTAAATCGTTAGGTCATGTTTATTGGTCATATTATCAACAATTATGAATTATTATCAAAATAAGTAAATTTAACGTCTCAAGTATTTAAAACAAAAGACTTCTCCCTTTTACTGCATAAATGGTTAAAGAGATAAGATACTCACAAATAAGACACTCACAAGAAGACACTCACAAATAACGGTAATATAGTCAAATTGGCATGCAAATACATACATACATATTCAGTAAAAATATAACCCGTCTTTTGCCAGTCAGGAAATAAATCATAGCACTCAGTACTAACCAAACCACACTCATAATTTCATAACAAATAGGTAAAATGTTTTACCGCCCAACGAAGTGGGCACGGGTCAGCTAGTATATATATATATATATATATATATATATATATATATATATATATATATATATATATATATATATATATATATATATATATATATATATATATATATATATATATATATATATATATATATATATATATATATATATATATATATATATATATATATATATATATATATATATATATATGTTTAAACAATAAGCATTTCCCAGTCCAGTCCGGGAAAACCTTCCAGCTATGTAAGTGGCTTTTATTATTTTTATTTTTTCATCAAAGTGTCATCCTTTAAACGAATTCTTTTAAAAAAAGATTTTACAAAAAACCAATCAAATATTAACAATATTATACAATTTTATCTTATGTTTTGAACTCTTGTAAATATCATATAGCCTTAAGTATAAACTTCTCGACCAGAAATTACGATTTATATCTTATTTCATGGGAACGAGCAAATGAAATATTTTATTTTTATTTTCATTTAATAGCTGGCTGATAGCGAGCCCAGCAATCGTATATCGTCCTTTTAAAGAGTGGATATATTCGAATTTCAAATCGAATTTTCGAAATGTCATTCCGCATTTAAGAGACGATTGATTGTGATTTTTTTCATTGTTTTTTGCTTAAATTTGTCTTTAATAAAGACATTTTATTTTGGTTTGCAAAAGGATACGCTTTGTTTTTGAGATGTGGATGAAGGGTGATCGTTCGCTAGCGATAAAGGGATCCCATTAAACCTACAGTGTACCGTCGAAAGTGGTACTCATCCAAGAATACATCTCGTTTAAACAATAAGCATTTCCCAGTCCAGTCCGGGAAAACCTTCCAGCTATGTAAGTGGCTTTTATTATTTTTATTTTTTCATCAAAGTGTCATCCTTTAAACGAATTCTTTTAAAAAAAGATTTTACAAAAAACCAATCAAATATTAACAATATTATACAATTTTATCTTATGTTTTGAACTCTTGTAAATAAACTTCTCGACCAGAAATTACGATTTATATCTTATTTCATGGGAACGAGCAAATGAAGTATTTTATTTTTATTTTCATTTAATAGCTGGCTGATAGCGAGCCCAGCAATCGTATATCGTCCTTTTAAAGAGTGGATATATTCGAATTTCAAATCGAATTTTCGAAATGTCATTCCGCATTTAAGAGACGATTGATTGTGATTTTTTTCATTGTTTTTTGCTTAAATTTGTCTTTAATAAAGACATTTTATTTTGGTTTGCAAAAGGATACGCTTTGTTTTTGAGATGTGGATGAAGGGTGATCGTTCGCTAGCGATAAAGGGATCCCATTAAACCTACAGTGTACCGTCGAAAGTGGTACTCATCCAAGAATACATCTCGTTTAAACAATAAGCATTTCCCAGTCCAGTCCGGGAAAACCTTCCAGCTATGTAAGTGGCTTTTATTATTTTTATTTTTTCATCAAAGTGTCATCCTTTAAACGAATTCTTTTAAAAAAAGATTTTACAAAAAGCCAATCAAATATTAACAATATTATACAATTTTATCTTATGTTTTGAACTCTTGTAAATATCATATAGCCTTAAGTATAAACTTCTCGACCAGAAATTACGATTTATATCTTATTTCATGGGAACGAGCAAATGAAGTATTTTATTTTTATTTTCATTTAATAGCTGGCTGATAGCGAGCCCAGCAATCGTATATCGTCCTTTTAAAGAGTGGATATATTCGAATTTCAAATCGAATTTTCGAAATGTCATTCCGCATTTAAGAGACGATTGATTGTGATTTTTTTCATTGTTTTTTGCTTAAATTTGTCTTTAATAAAGACATTTTATTTTGGTTTGCAAAAGGATACGCTTTGTTTTTGAGATGTGGATGAAGGGTGATCGTTCGCTAGCGATAAAGGGATCCCATTAAACCTACAGTGTACCGTCGAAAGTGGTACTCATCCAAGAATACATCTCGTTTAAACAATAAGCATTTCCCAGTCCAGTCCGGGAAAACCTTCCAGCTATGTAAGTGGCTTTTATTATTTTTATTTTTTCATCAAAGTGTCATCCTTTAAACGAATTCTTTTAAATATATATATATATATATATATATATATATATATATATATATATATATATATATATATATATATATATATATATATATATATATATATATATATATATATATATATATATATATATATATATATATATATATATATATATATATATATATATATATATATATACATATATACATATATACATTTTTGAATATAACCGTGCAAAACAATTTAGCAACACATATAGGTATATCATAAAAATAGGAAGTCATATTTATTCACGATTTATACTAAAATGACGCTTAGTTGTTCCTCTATTATAAAAGAAAATCAGTCGTATCACTCCAAGACTTTCCCGGCCAGTAGCCAAGAGCTGATTTCATCTGAACATTAACCTTCCAGCGGGCGCGCAGTATAATTTCCCTTGAGCGGGCGCTTAGAAGGGGGAGTGAATGGGTTGTAAGGTGAACGCTCACCTGTGGCAAGACAGCTGTCCTAAACCTACCACAGCCGGTCGTTAGTCTGGAATCCACTGCTCACCCCCCAGAAGTGTAATAATACTATATGATGGGCCCGACTTCGGTCCGTGAAATCCATGGCAGCTTCATTTGTATTTTATTTATTCCAGATGGGATGATATTGCTGTGTTGACAATTCACTACAAAACCTTTCTCAATAATCGAGAAAGCTTTAGATTGGATTCTGGAGGTCGATTCGGTCTCTAAGCAGTATACATTCCCTGAAGGACTCGGATGCACAGCCCTGCGTCCAGATATAACTCTTTACTCTCTATCTTGGAAGATGGCCCTTATCGTAGAATTAACTGTTCCATCGGAATCAAATATCCCAAAAAAAACCATGAGTACAAATTAAATAAATACCATGATCTCGCAAATGCCGTCACCCGGAATGGCTTCACTGTTCACCTTCACGCGGTGGAAATAGGCGCTCGTGGCCTGCCAGCTAAATCCTTGTTTCACCTTTTTAAAGATTTTGGTCTAAAACCGCGATTTCCGCATGTCAAATTCTATGGCTTCGAAGGGGGAGTGAATGGGCGGTAAGGTGAACGCTCACATGTGGCAAGACAGCTGTCCTAAACCTACCACAGCCGGTTGTTAGTCCGGAATTCACTGCTCATCCCCCAGAAGTGTAATAATATTATATGATGGGCCCCGACTTCGGTCGGTGAATTCCATGGCAGCTCGGTTTGTATATTTTTATATTTTTATTATTCTTCGAAATAGCGTTTTTTTTTAATAAACGAAGGGAGATTTCTGTGAGGATATGAAAAACAAACATTTGATGGTACTTTTAAAAAATCTTATTTTTGTGGGTGCCACATCAAGTAATACAAGGTGTGGCAGTTAAATTCTGAGAATTTGTAAATAAAATGCAGGCAAATCAAGTTAGCAACCAAACTTTATTAACGACCTTCACAGTAGTCTCCTCCTAACCCAGAACAACGTTTCCATCGTTTCTCCCACGATTGGAAGCAGCCTTGATAGTCCTATAAATTAAGGCCTTTCAAGACGACGGTCACAGCCTCCTGGACGGCCTCTACGGTGCCATGGCGGGTTCATTTGATGTGACTCTTCATTTTAGGGAACGAGAAGAAGTCACAGGGGACCAAGTCGGGGCTATAGAGTGGATGCGGTAATGTTGGGATACTTTTTTTTGACGAATATTGTTGTTGGATTGTGAGAATTGTTTGTTGTTGGATTGTGAGAATTGGAAAGTGTGCTCTGTGCGAAGATGCTCCATCTTCGCACAGAGCACACTTTCCAATTGTTTCTTTATTTATATTTAACTCGTATAGTAACCCACAAAGGGTTAGGCGACAGTCAGACAGGACTACCTCTCGAAGACGGTCGACATTTGCGTCTGTGCGTGTGAGAATTAGCGCTCCTGACCGCGGATCGTCATCCAACGGTTCACGACCATTTTGAACTGTTTTGCCCATTCAAACACGCGTGATTGTGACAGACACTCATCTCCATACACCTGCCGTAATTTTCGTAGGATTGCTGCAAGCTCATGACAAAAAATTGGATCACAGCACGCTGCTTGTAAAAAACAAACTAGACGTGCGATTACCATGAAATCTTCACTGCGACTGAGTGGAAGGAACCATCTAACCAGGCGCATGCGTCATGCAGTGTTGCCGGTTCGCACGCAGCAACTAAATTCTCGGAAATTAATTGCCACACCTCGTACACTATAATGTAAATGTTTCAAAACAACATTTGGTGAGAAAACATCATTCTCATCCTTTTTTATTTTTTTATTTTTATTTGTTGTGTGGGGTTTTTCTAAGGTCTTTATGAGCCTTGTAACACTGCGACCATTGCTGATCTATTGTGTTCGCCACCTACTATAGTTCTGCGCTAAGCCTCGTGTCATTTAAGAACCGCAACAGGCTTTTGGCGCCAGATTGTTTTACCTCCTCAGGTTGGAGGTAATGACCACCCATCTTTTATGCATCAGCGGGCCACACTCGCACATGAGGTGCTGGGGAGTTTCCTCTGCTCCTTGGCAGAACCTGCACACTTTTGTGTCTCTGAGCTTGAGGGGTTGAACATGTGTTTGTTCAGGCCACAATGCCCCGTGAGCGCCCTCACCAGTATGCGTAGATTGTTCCTATTTAGCGATAAGGCCTCACGGGCCGTCTTAGGGTCGTAAGCCTTAATTAGCGCTTTGGATTGGTTCAACCCTGGCGTGTTGTTCCAGTGGTTGACGGATTGTTCTAAACATATTTGTCGGAGCATTAGGTTTGCAAGGCTTTTTGGTACGCCACAGCAAGGTTCGGGGCCGTATAACGTTCCCTTTGCTCCCGTCTTAGCAAGTTCGTCGGCTTTTTCATTTCCCTCGATTCCTGCATGGCCGGGAACCCATCTTAGAATTACCCTGTTCTTTTCGCCCAGGGAATTCAGTAGTGATACGCAGTTTTGCACTAGCTTTGAATTAATAGTATTCGAGGCTAGTGCCATAAGAATGCCCTGCTATTTGAGTGGATATAGATACGGTGGTTGGCGTAGTTCTTATGGAGATTCTCACCCTTGCAATTGTTGCAAACTACCTCAAATACAGAATAGTCCTTGCATGTAAACAACTGGCAACGGCAACACTTAATTGATGCTGAGGATCTTTTCTTCTGCAATGCACATGACTGACACTCATCGCGTTTTGGAGGGGTTTCTTTTTTCTTCTATCATCGATTCGACACCCTGACCGTAATTCACTTTGAGAAAAGCGCTTATATCTTGAGGTAAGTATCTGAGATTTGATCTGAAGATAAGATGCTCGGATAAGACATTTAGCTAGGAGAAAAATGAGAAATAAATCAGAAACAAGTAGTTTAATTAATATGCTTACACTTGCAGGCGCGTGTCGTAAAATTTACGCTCAACGGTATTTCTGCGTAATTCCCCGGACAGCAAGCACTTGTGTGCAAACGCGATACGTTTGTGGATTAGAGAGACACTGACCATCAAATAGCTGGGAACTCGATAATGGCGACTAAATGGTTAAAGTGGGGGAAGCGATTAGGCGCTTTCGTCGTAAATATTACAACAGCGCGCTCGTTGGGGGCGTCCTCTTTTGGCTGGCGGTGGAACCCGGCTGGGTCTCATTGCGACGCCTCAGGCTGCAAGGTTCGTGTTTTGGCTAGCCTCGGACTGCGCGGTGTTGATATTTGATTAAAATGTGTGGCGGAATTTAACCGTTGATGGCTATCACCACCGATCGGTGGTTTTTCCGTTGCGACAAGTTGCGGACGGCCAATCTCCAAATTTATGCAATTATGTAATTATATGCAAAAATAGTCACCTTCATTGTATAAGCAATTATTATACATTAGTATGTGTGCACTTAACACCCCCTAAAAATAATTTTTCGAGGGTTGAAAACATACCATCTCGGCTTTCATTCCCATGGCTAGCTTTCATTTTATTTATTTTGTTTAAGATATATATTTTTTATATATTATTTTTATTTTATTTCTAAGGGTTCAATATTATTAGTGCAGTTTATGGGCCCGATTGCGTTTCTTTGTGAACTAAAACTAAAATTAGTCCAAGCGAACGAGACAGAGCAATACGTTAGAGCGGAATATGAAACGAACGATCGTCGATAAATACTACCTGCTGAACTTATACTCGTCCGAATAAATTCGAGCATATTTCGTGCGCAAAGATTTGACCTTGGCGGGCAGTTTTAATGCGAAAAGTGACAACCGGTCATCTCACACTTCGCTCTAGCGTATTGCCCTGTCTCGTTCACATGGACTAATTTCCGATTTTAGTTCACGAAGAAACGCAATCGAGCCCTATATGTACAGAAATTCCAACCAAAATTAAACAATGTTATTTCAGCCCAACAAGGCATCTTATGTACCAAATCTCAAGTAATAAAAACTGCTTTTTACATATTTATGCTAATTTATACTAATAGTTTTTAATTTCTCCGTCACAGTATTTATATTATATAATATTTTAATTATTTTAATTAGCTCGTCTGGTAAACGATTGAAAGGCGGTTTTGACTGAAGTAGAAGGAATTTATTGATCGAAGGTTTGATATTGCCAGTTATAACGCTTGCCGAATAGTTTACGTTGACGCGAGTGTATAGATTACCTCTCTATCTCGGAAGGTGGCTCTTATTGTAGAATTAACTGTTCCATGGGAATCAAATATCCCAAAAGACCACGAGTACAAATTAAATAAATACCATGATCTTGCAAATGCCGTAACCCGGAACGGCTTCACTGTTCACCTTCACGCGGTGGAAGTTGGCGCTCGTGGCCTGCCAGCTAAATCTCTATTTCACCTCTTTAAAGATCTTGGCCTTTCCAGAAAAATAATCAACTCTTTCTTAGAAAAATTATCTAAAACTGCGATTTGCGCATCTCAAATTCTATGGCTTCGAAGGGGGAGTGAATGGGTGGCAAGGTGAACGCTCACATGTGGCAAGACAGCTGTCCTAAACCTACCACAGCCGGTTCGTAAGTCCGGAATCCACTGCTCACCCCCCAGAAGTGTAAAAAATAGTATTATGATGGGCCCGACTCCGGTCGGTGAATTCCATGGCAGCTCCGTTTGTATTTATTTATTATAGACTGCGGTTACGAGGATATATGGATGAGGATTGTGCGTGTGCTCCTAGTATCTTGTACTGAGCACGGCTCGATCTGTGGGATTACAGACCGATGCTTCGAGACTTAGGGAGAATGAGGGAAAGGAAACCAAGGAGCCGGATTCGTTGATCTAACGTTGAGAGAGAGTGCCAAATATGCCGTCGCAACCTTGGGGGAAGGTGATCACTCGGGGAATGATAATTTGGTTGCTTTTCGCCGGTTTATATAGGCCGTGAAATGATGCAATCCAAAATATTCCGAGTAAAAGTATTGTTTCATCGTGCTGATTCATAGCTGCTCGAGTCAAAATAATAGCTGAATTGTGTCTGTGACTTTCACTGGAAATCGATGCATTTGTTGATCGCATGTAATGGACTTGAGGTCCGTTACACTTTCGTGCGATGAAATAAATAAAACTACCAAATTACAAGAGTATCGTTTATTTCCATTCTCAGCCGGGGTTTCTCTCTGCGATTTTAATCATAATTTTCTTTAACAAAAAGCTTACTTGCGCCTGCATTTCCATGGTTAAAATAGGAGAAAACCCCATAGCAATCAGGGCGAAGTTGTCGCAGAACCTTTGGCAGGAGTTTTGCGCGTCTAAATCGTCTGCAATCTGAAAAAAAAACAGTCATTGGAAGATCAACTTAACCCCTCGAGCGGCGGGTGTAAATCTTGGCAGTCACCTGTCATTTCTGAGAGTTGAACGTCAAAAATATATCACTTTAAAAAAACGATCATAAGAAAGAAACTACTTGATGGATCATGAAAAGAAGAATTGTAACATGATCGCATTGAAATATCGCAATCACGAATATAGATACTATAAGGAAGCAGGTTGTAGGGCGATTTTGTGATGACCAGGCTTAGCATTTTCTTCGTTTATTACAGTGTTGTTTATGTCAACATGTTTTCTACTGTACAATTTAGTATCTTCTTGTTTAATATCAATTCTAAATTCACGTTATTATTATTATCATTATCAGTGGTAACTTGTAAATGGCTCTAGGCTTCCTATTTTTGTTCACTACTAAATTATTGGCTGTAAGTTATCCTTAAGAAAATAAAATAAAATAAAAAATAAAATAAATTTCAAATATAAAACATTAAAATCTCATTTTGTAAAACAATTAGATAATTGTGAATAATTATTAGAAAGTTGGAGAACTGAAAAAACTCACTTATTCAGCGATATTGACGTTTTATCTCAAAATACGAAACCCTATCTAGAAATGGTAAACATATTTGTGTACGTTATTACATGCTTTACCAAATCTATTCGTTCGTTTTCTTTATTTTCATACATATATCCGAAGAGAAGCTACATAATATCCGAAGAGAAGCACAGATCCGAGCAATGGCAGCACTCGACTAAGTGCCCCCAGAATACAAACAATTATATTAGGGATTCTAGACTGCGAGAAGCACGACTGAATAATCGTACAATGCAGAAAGTATCTATCCTTTTCACACATATTTAACAGGGGGTGGTTGCACTGTGATTATATGCCTATGGTTATAATGCCTAATTACAATGAATTGCAATCTGCATAGAAAATTAAAATAACATAAGAGCTATGATTTAAAAATTAGTTTGTTATTATATTATTGTTTTATTTCGAGATAGGATACCTATGTCATTCCTATGACAGAATCGTTATGTCATCCCAATGACACGGGATGACATAACGATTCTAACAATACCACACTTCTAAATGGTGGAATAAAAAAACGGAAAATATATGTAAATGAACCCTGAACGCATACAGTTTGTGCGGGATGGCTCTAAAGGCAAAAAACAAAACAACAGGCAAACTACAAAACCTTTCTCAATAATCGAGAAAGCTTCAGATTGGATTCTGGAGGTCGATTCGGTCTCTAAGTATAAATTCCCTGAAAGTCTCGGATGCACAGCCCTCCGTCCAGATATAACTCTTTACTCTCTATCTTGAAAGGTGGCCGTTATTGTAGAATTAACTGTTTCATATGAATCAAATATCCCAAAGGACCACGAATACAAATTAAATAAATACCATGATCTCGCAAATGCCGTCACCCGGAACGGCTTCACTGTTCACCTTCACCCGGTGGAAGTAGGCGCTCGTGGCCTGCCAGCTAAATCTATGTTTCACTTTTTTAAAGATCTTGGTCTCTCCAGGAAAATAATCAACTCCTTTCTAGAAAAATTATCTAAAACCGCGATTTCCGCATCTCAAATTCTATGGCTTCGAAGGGTGAGTGAATGGAGTGGTAAGGTGAACACTCACATGTGGCAAGACAGCTGTCCTAAATCTACCACAGCCAGTCGTTAGTCCGGAAACCACCGCTTACCCCCTAGAAGTGTAATAATAGTATTAGGATGGGCCTGACTCGCACAATGCGATCTTTAGCCGTGTCTTTTTGGCCAAAAATACAAATACCATTCAATAGCCACCGAATTTGCCTGATTTGGCTCCTGCGACTTTTTCCTATTCGGTCGACTCAAGAAACTGGCCCGGTGGCATAGTGGTTAGGTTGCCTGATCTTACATTGTAAGGTCCCGGGTTCGATTCCCGGCTGGGTCACCATTTTCCGTTGGGATCAAATTAACGGAATTGCACGTTCAATTCTGTCGATCGAATGCAATAACAAGACACACACTTACAGACATGTTACACGCACACATACATATAACACGTCATAGTAGGGTTGGTTGTAAGAGATTGTCATGTGACAATAAACCCGCCCATTGTGACATTTTCACAATAAAGAGTATAAACAGACAAACAAACAAACAGCACCCTAGATGAGGCCATAGAAAAATCGCTGACCGCTCTGATGGCCTACCGAAAATCGAGTACCAGACATGTTTCGAGGATTGTATAAAGCGCTGGCATAAGTGCGTTGCAGTCGATGGGGAGTACTTTGAAGGCGACAATATCAATTTTGATGAACAAACTTATATTTTCGATTTCCTAAATAAATTCCTGATACTTTTTGATCAAGGTGATATTTGTCTGGTCGTCGTTTGTGGTGTGGACGCATCCTATACGTTTTTTGCCCATCCTTTACCCTGTCCTAATGCACTCGGTGATATGGAAGAATCTTGACGAAACCAAGACACAATGACTTGTAGCACTTGCTGATGATTTGGCCAGACTATTTTTTATTTTTTTATTTGTTGAGTGGGGATTTTCTAAGGTCTATATGAGCCTTGTAACACTGCGACCATTGCTGATCTATTGTGTTCGCCACCTACTATAGTTCCGCGCTAAGCCTCAAGTCATTTAAGAACTGCAGCAGGCGCCAGATTGTTTTACCTCGTCAGGTTGGAGGTAATGACCACCCAAGTGGGTGTATCTTTTACGCATCAGCGTGCCACACTCGCACATGAGGTGCTGGGGAGTTTCCTCTGCTCCTTGGCAGAACCTGCACATTTTTGTGTCTCTGAGCTTGAGGTTGAACATGTGTTTGTTCAGGCCACAATGCCCCGTGAGCGCCCTCACCAGTATGCGTAGATTATTCCTATTTAGCGACAAGGCCTCACGGGCCGTCTTACGGTCTTAAGCCTTAATTAGCGCTTTGGAATGATTCAACCCTGGCGTGTTGTTCCAGTGGTTGACGGATTGCTCTAAACATATTTGTTTGAGCATTAGGTTTGTAAGGCTTTTTGGTACGCCACAGCAAGGTTCAGGGCCTTATAATGTTCCCTTTGCTCCCGTCTTAGCAAGTTCGTCGGCTTTTTCATTTCCCTCGATTCCTGACTTGGTTGACCAGACTAACTAATGACTTCACTGAAGTCATCCCGACGAATTGGAGCAATTGCAAAATGTGTGCATTAAGTATATCTACAATGCGAGAAAATGAATATAGAAGCAGACTTCATTGGCTTCGAATACGTGAACGAAGAAACATGCATATTTATTCCCTTCTTTATAACATCCTCAACAATCCTACCGCTCCCTCCAACCTAACCGAAAAATTCAATCACTTAGGAAGTCATGGTCTTCCACTCCGTTCCAGTAAGGATAGTAAAATTGCGATTCCCACTCATAATACTTCTTTTTTTTACTTATTCCTTCACTGTTCATGCAGCTAGGCTATGGAACCAGCTCCCGTCAAATATCAGAAATGCACAAACGGTTTCTACTTTTCAAGTGTCTCTGAAAAAACATTTCATATCCCTAAATTCCTAGTTATCCTACGTCACATCCCATCCTCTCCATCCATCGCTCCTTGCGAATACTCCAAATCCTAATTATATTTTTAAAAAATGGCATTTTTGTTTATTATAAAATGATTATTTTTTGTTATGTATTAAGTTTTTTTTGTTTTTTTTTTATCTATTGGCATCTAAATTCTTACACTTCCATGAAGGTTGGCTGTAAGAGATTGTATTTTAGGCAATAAGTCCGCATGTTGTGTTTTTTTTTTTTAAATATGCAATAAAGAATTTTTATCTATCTATCTACTAATGATTAAAAATATTCTCTTACAATATCATCGTCGATGGCTTCTTCTACGATTTCTTTCAATCGATCAGCTGCAGGACAGTTGATAGTCCTGGATTCCACATCCGTATCCCTCGCGGGTGACGAGTGACCGCTTTCGCTGTCGCTGGCCATTCGGTACTCTCCAGTGTCCTCGCCTTCGTCTTCGGCTTCCGAATTGTCAGATTCGTCGGTGACTTCCATCATGTAAAGCACCGTATCATCCGTCTCTTCCTCCCTTTCAACGAGATCCTCAGCATCATCTTCAACGACTTTGATGTACGCGTCAAAGTTTTCGCCTGGTTTCTTAATTTTCTCAGCTTTTCTATAACTATTAGAAAGAAAACTTAAATTATTAAAAAATTTGATCTTCGTTTCGCAATGACTAAATCATACCACTGACTATACATGATGAGTTTTTAATTAGTGACATCCTTGAAGTGGGTGAATCAGCAGCTTTTTTTTTTGTAAAAACAAAAGAAAATTCAATCTGGTTTTCAAATCTGGAATCCTTATTTTGCCAAGGACATCAACCTGCTTGAAAGTGTACAACGTAGAGCGACAAAACTGCCAAAAACCCTAAGAAAAACACCCTATGAACATAGATTAAAAATCCTCAAACTGACAACTCTGGAGCAACGGAGACACAGAGGAGATCTCATAGAGACATACAAAATACTGAGGCAACACTACGACTGCCCAGAGTTGGAAAGCATGTTTGTGTTCAATTCAAACCATCACTTAAGAGGTCACAGCCTGAAACTCAATGTTACAAGCTTTTCAACTGAAGCAAGAAAGCACTTCCTGACAAACAGAATCGTGAACAGCTGGAATAAACTGCCCGAGGAAGTTATCGAAGCACCAACCATAAACGCATTCAAAAATAGGCTTGATATCTATTTAAAAAATGATATATAAAAGAGAGAAGAAAAAAAGGAAACAGCAACACCAGTGAATCTCATAGATATGAACACATCAGCGTTAAGCTGCTAGTTCATCAACAAATAATAATAATAATAATAATAAAATTGGTTTTTAGTAAATTTAAAAATCTTTACTGATAAATAAGTTTGACAAGCGTTGAGCGCGCTGCGTCGTCTAGGAATAGGTAAAATATCGCAAATAAACAATATTTGCAAAATTTCACCTACCACTAGATGGCACAATGCGATCAACTCTTTGTATGCTACATTTAATTTCAAAAAATGTAAAAAAAAAACATCTTTTGTGTTTTTTCCATTTTTTTTAATTAAAAGTTGCTTATTTGCTTGTACATATTCACCCTCTTATGGATCGGAAACGTGGACGTTACTACAATCAGACCTCAAAAAGTTCGAAGTCTTCCAAATGCGATGCTTGAGGCAGATTCTCAGTGTCTCACTCCGCGACCGAATTCGAAACGAGACCATTAGAGAAAGATGTGATCTAGTAACAACGATCAAAGAAGAAGTACAAAAACGTCGACCACGATGGTTCGGCCATGTTTGCCGAATGAACGATAATTGCTTGCCACGTAAACTTCTTTGGCGAGACCGTCCGACAGAATGGAGAATTCAGCGATCGGCACCGAAGAAAACCTGGCTAAATAACATCAAAGACGACCTTAAAAATCAACGATTATCGGCTAGGGATGCTCGAGACGTGGCAAAAAATCGTCAAGAATGGAAGCGAATCGTGAATAAAGTACGAGATCCAGCGGCACCGACAGCAACGTATTGGCTGCGAGGGCAACCCCCTCCCCAATCGCCGCCAAGGAATAAATAAATAATAATAAAATAACATATTCACCCACTTCAAAGACATCACAAATTAAAAACTCAGCCTGTATAGGGTATCAGATTGCCCAATTGCATACAAGGTGTGTCAATCACAATAGGCGAACCCGTTACCACAGGGAGTGTTAACGGCATCGGGTCATACTGTCTCCCATGGAAATAATACGAAAGACTTAACAGACAAAAACAATCCACAATAAAATAAAATAAAATACAAACGGAGCTGCCATGGAATTCACCGACCAAAAATCGGGCCCATCATGTATAATTATTACACTTCTGGGAGGTGAAGGGTGGATTCCGGACTAACGACCGGCGGTGGTAGGTTTAGGACAGCTGTCTTGCCACATGTGAGCGTTCACCTTACCACCCATTCACTCCCCCTTCGAAGCCATAGAATTTGCGATGCAGAAATCGCGGTTTTAGATATTTTTTCTAGAAAGGAGTTGATTATTTTCCTAGAGAGACCAAGATCTTTAAAAAGGTGAAACAAAGATTTAGCTGGCAGGCCACGAGCGCCTACTTCCACCGCGTGAAGGTGAACAGTGAAGCCGTTCTGGGTGACGGCATTTGCGAGGTCATGGTATTTATTTAATTTGTACTCGTGGTCTTTTGGGATATTTGATTCCCATGGAACAGTTAATTCTACGATAAGGACCATCTTCCGAGATAGAGAGTAAAGAGTTATATCTGGACGCAGGGCTGTGCATCCGAGACTTTCAGGGAATTTATACTGCTTAGAGACCGAATCGACCTCCATAATCCAATCTGAAGCTTTCTCGATTATTGAGAAAGGTTTTGCAGTGAGATCTTGTTTGCCTTTTACCAACAAGCCCGTAAGAAGCCAACTCCTTATGGTGCTCCTAAACGGGCTATACTTTTATAGCAATATGTCAACCATCCTGCATCCTGGCCATCACTGCAACATTTTACAATTTACATTTTATTGCATATGTGAAATGTGTAGTGCTTCATATCGGGAAAAGCAACCCCAACAAACTATATTTTCTGGCAAACGCCCAACTAGAAGCAGTCAAGCAACAAAAAGATCTTGGAATAACAATTACTGATGATCTCAAATGGGAGAAACACATAATTGCAATTGCTAAAACAGCCAACTCTATTCTCTATCTAATAAGGAAGGCTTTCCAACATCTATCAATAGAGGTTTTTATCAAGATCTACAAGGCATATGTAAGACCTATTCTTGAGTATGGCTATTAGATCTGGAACCCTTACTTTTATAATGATGTAGATATTCTGGAAAAGGTTCAGCGAAGGGCAACCAAAATGCCAGTGGGCCTGAAGAATAGGAATTATGAAGATCGCTTGAAATTACTTGGAATTACTACACTCAAACAAAGAAGACAAAGAGGGGACCTGATTGAGACATATAAAATTCTGACACACTATTACGATGTACCTGCACTGAAGAATATTTACAAATTCAACGTCAACACAAATCTTCGAGGTCACAATAAAAAACTCAACCGTACAAAGTTTAAATCTAATCCTCTTGAGAACGTTCTGCCAAATAGAGTGGTGGACATGTGGAATAAACTACCATTTGAAGTGATTAGTGAAATCTCTGTTAATCAATTTAAAAACAGACTTGATAACTTGTTAATACTGTTTACATTATATTGTTAATATTGTTTAGCTTTACAAGATCTGATCTGGACGTATCAGCAAAGCTGCCTGTCCAGAAATAAATAATAACAATAATATGGCTGGAAAATATATATCTCGGCCATTCTCGGCAATATTTCTGCAAAAGTATACATGGTCCATAATTTTGACTCGTAAACGGGCTACTTAATCGGGCAACAATGGCCGACGAAATCATACGTGTTGCAGCGACAGAAAAGGCGAGAATGTGGATTCGACCTGACTTTAATAAGCGTGATACTTTAGATATCTAAGCCTGAATGATTTTGAGGATATGAATAGCAATTGAAAGATCTTCTCCATTAGAGTTCACTATCCTACTAATATTATAAACGCAAAAGTTTGTATGTATGTATGGATGTTTGTTACTCTTTCACGCAAAAACTACTGAATGGATTTTGATGAAACTTTACAATAATATAGCTTACACATCAGAATAACACATAGGCTATAATTTATAAAGATATTGTGTGAATTATCTAACATATACGATAACTGTCAAGTAAGTAGGAAAAAAATCTAAGAAATTGACATTCGAAATTTAAATTCTATCCTACTATCCCACTAATATTATGAACGCGATAGTTTGTATGTATGTATGGATGTTTGTTACTCCTTAACGCAAAAACTACTGAATGGATTTTGATGAAACTTTACAATAACATAGCTTACACATCAGAATAACACATAGGCTATAATTTATAAAGATATATTGTTTTCTATCATCATTATCACAATTTTCCATCACCACGCGGGTGAAACCGCTGGGCGCAGCTAGTTAATAACAAATTCACAGTACAATATCTATTAATGATGTATATAAACATTAAAATACACTAATAAATAAAATAAATTATTTCACGCAATTGCACATAACATATCAGAATAGATAATAATATTTTATAGATCATAAAAATGAATCATTATATGATATAAATACAAAATGAAGATTTCGTGCGTCGTGCCTCGTATCAGAAAGGGACGCACTTATGTCACAAAACGAAACAGCAATAAAGCTGGCTGGCCAATATATCAGTATTTTCGATTGCGAAGCGATCATCCAGCAACACGCTGGCCACACGTAATATGCTTCGGCCATACGAAAAATATGTGGCTATATGGACAGGATATACAAAAATATGTCCGTACATTGCATAGTGCTTTAGGAGCTAATGGTCCCTTGCTGAGTTGGCCACGAAGACCCATTTTGTTCAGGGTTGGTCACACGGGTCAACACCTATCCGGCGGCCTCCACGCATGAAGTGCGAGCCTGGGCAGGACTCTGGCCTTAGGGCTAGTTTCCCCTAGGAGTTAACCTTCTGGCGCTCCTGGACGGTATGCGCACTGTGCGGCGAAAGCCAATCGATTGTGCACTCTGACTAACAGTCGGGGGAGTCTGGAAGCAGTACTGGGTGGTTGCTGACCTTACGGCGAGCAGCCGGACAAAGGATGCCGTGGTCCGCAATATATTCGGTTTACACCGTTTCACCGCTTCATAAAAAAATCGAAAAAAAGAGAGAATTCATAAAAAAACATATTTTTAGTATTTATATACAAAATTGACCGAAAAATACAAAGCGGCATTGTTTATCCGAATTTTGCGTCAGAATGTCTGGCTTTCGAATGGTTAAGAATATACTCCAAGGACGCCGTTTTGACAATACTGACGCTTTCCAAGCGGCCGTGACAACAGCTATCAAGGAGGATCCCGTTAAGGCATTCGAGAGGGCGGTGGAAAAAATGTGTAGATGCTCCCAGAGAGTACTTTGAAGAATATTAACAATTTGTCCCGGTATTGTCGATAAATGTTTTAAAAAAATATATATTTTATGACTTTTGGAACACACCTTGTATACCGATAAATACTGAAAAGTGAATAAGAAAAGTTACAATACCTTTGTTTTCTTAAATTAACAGCCGATGAAGCAGCTCTCTCCATCTCTCTTTTCTGTGCGTCTATTTTTGTTTTCTCATCTGAAAAATAAAAAAAATCGGTTGTGTTACCATAAGACTTTCCCGGTAAGTAGCCAAGGACTGATTTCATCTGATTATTATTTTCGGAAATATAATCGATGAGCGCCCTCTCTCGGGTAGTTCGGTTCGTTTCTCGGCTAGTGTTAGGCGGATCGGCGTTAATATTTGATTGAAATTCATGGTGGAATTTAAATATTATTAGTGGCAGGAAAAATCTCCTATTAAGGAAAAGATCTCTCTGGCGATCATGTAATAGAGGATTTCAGTAGTTGCCTGGCAAAGATAGATGCCTTGCTAATTTCTGGCCCTCGTAACGCTTGGATCTATGACAATTATCCAACTTCACATTTGTCATGTCCCTTTCTTATTTACGATATCTTCAAAACCTAACTGTCCCGTCTAAATGGGAGCTAATGGGCCCTTGCTGAGTTGGCCACGAAGACCCATTTTGTTCAGGGTCGGTCACATTCACGGGTCAAACACCCATCCGGCGGCCTCCACGCATGAACTGCGAGCCCGGGCAGGACTCTGGCCTTAGGGCTAATTTCCACTAGGAGTCAACCTTTTGGCGCTCCTGGACGGTCTGCGCACCGTGCGGCGTAAGCTAATCGATTGTGCACTCTGACTAACAATCGGGGGAGTCTGGAAGCAGTACTGTTTCCTATAGAGCGGGTGTGGTTGCGGACCTTACGGCGACTGCTCTTGAAACGACCATCGGCTACCCGATCCTGGGTGAACAGCCGGGCAAAGGATGCCGTGGTCCGCGATAGATTCAGTTTACACCGTTTCACGGCTTCGTAACGGAGAGGACCGCGCAAGCGACCCTGAACTCGTAGCCAGTCGAGAGACCGGAGTAATCTGGTCGCAATTGGAAGTAAGGGCTAAAGTGTAAGCCCGCTGGGTAACACACCTGGTTATCTCGCGGTTAAGGCGTTGGCCTCTTACGAGCATGTGGCGGAGCTTGACGGTGGACTGTTTTGTCCAAGTCTTCTGCGCTCACTTCACGGGAGATAGAACGATCAATCGTTAAAACTGCCTGAGGTGACGGGTTCGCCCGTTGTAGTTGACAACTCTATTTGTCCCGTCTGGTTTCGTGCAGCTTGGGTCATAAGATCCACTTTGTTCTCTGATCAGTTTAAGTCACGATTCGGCTCCTATTCAGAAGCCTCCTTGTGTGAAAGGCTACCCCGGGTAAGACTCTCGGTCTCAGGCCTCAAAGCTGGTGGACCGGTTTCTCCCGGCGGGATCCAGGCGTAACTGGACGGTTTGTGCACCGTTGGGCGAAGCTAATCGGCTGTGCATTCTGACTAATTGCTGAAGGAGGCTGGGCACTTATGGAAATACACTGTCTCCTAAGCAACGGGGGTGAATGTTGACCTGTTATCATGCCATTCTTGAAATGACCTTGGGCCACTCGATCCCGTGTGGCACTACGGGCAAAGAACGCCCAGGTCCGCGATAAATTCTAACTGAATTACCGCAGTAATACAACAGGTAGAGGTCGCGTAAACGACTTCGGACCCGTAACCAGTTGGGAGGACGGAGGTATCCTGAAGATTAATTCCGGACGGAGATATCCTACCAAAACTGGTAATTAGGGGGCGAGGCTGCCCGCTGGATACCTCTTCCGGTGTCTCGTCGTAAGGCGTCGGTCTCTAACAGGCTGCTGGCGAGCTAGACAGTCGTAATTATTAGTACCGGTCTGTGAGACCTTCTGCGGAGGTACCGATGACCATGACGGACAAACTTGAAAAAAGAAAGACTTGCAAACTATGTCCATACACTAAAAAGCGCAAGACAGACTATAAATGTATCAAATGCTCGCATCTTATATGTTTAAAGTGTTATATAAAGGTCTGTAAAGAATGTGCTCCGAATACGACAAATTGTTATTTATAATAAGATAGACAATACATATAACTGTTATACCTAACTTTTTCTAGTTCATAATATATCAGGCTTTTGATATTGGTCCTTAAATAAAATGTTGTAAGTTAGAAGTATGTTTTGTTATCAATAATTCAAAATAGCGGTCCTACAGACAGATGTTTCGTATTACGAAGTTTAAAATCATGTTCCCAGTAAAGGGTTAAATATTGGTCTCTCCAGGAAAATAATCAACTCCTTCCTAGAAAAAATATGTAAAACAGCGATTTCCGCATCTTAAATGCTGTGGCTTTGAAGGGGTAGTGAATGGGTGGTAAGGCGAACGGTCAAATGCGGAATAACAACTGTCCTAGACGTTCGTTAGTCTGGAGTCCACCGTTTACCCTCCAGAAGTGTAATAATAGTATTATGATGGTCTCGACTCGGTCCATGGCATGAATTCCATGGCAGCTTCAGTTGTATTTTATTTATACTTCAAGGTCGATTCGGTCTCTAAGCAGTATAAATTCCCTAAAAGTCTCGGATGCACAGCCCTGCGTCCAGATATAACTCTTTACTCTCTATCTCGGAAGATGGCCCTCAACGTAGAATTAACTGTTCCTTGGGAATCAAATATCCCAAAAGACCACGAGTACAAATTAAATAAATACCATGATCTCGCAAATGCCGTCACCCGGAACGGCTTCACTGTTCACCTTCACGCGGTGGAAGTAGGCGCTCGTGGCCTGCCAGCTAAATCTTTGTTTCACCTTTTTAAAGATCTTGGTCTCTCCAGGAAAATAATCAACTCCTTTCTAGAAAAAATATCTTAAACCGCGATTTTTGCATCTCAAATTCTATGGCTTCGAAGGGGGAGTGAATGGGTGGTAAGGTAAACGCTCACATGTGGCAAGACAGCTGTCCTAAACCTACCACAGCCGGTCGTTAGTCCGGAATCCACCCTTCACCTCCCAGAAGTGTAATAATTATATATGATGGGCCCGATTTTTGGTCGGTGAATTCCATGGCAGCTCCGTTTGTATTTTATTTTATTTTATGGTTTACATTTTGATTTTACATACATATGTAAAGTGGAAATTCTTTTAGTTGTTCGTCGGTAAGTGGCACTGCTGTCATGTTCACTGTGGGTATGGCCCAATTCATTATGCGGTTTCTTGCATGATTAAATTCTGATTTTCGGAAATGTTGACTGCATACAAATCGCGATTTATTTAGTTTTTCCATTGGCACGTGAACTAGGTCGGTGTCGCCAACCGCTTTCACCCATTCCCGGCATCTGAAAATAAAACAAAATTACAAGGAATTATATTAAAAACAATAAAAAACATTACTGCCGTTACAGAAAGTGAACTATTGTATTTATCATTATTTTTATAGCGGTTTTTAACACGCTTTTATTAGGTCGACCTGTATGTAACTAATTATGTAATGGAATCTAAGGTAACTAATTTAACCATCTTCCAAGGATCGTAGCATCATGAAAATTGACAGCTGTATGTGGTTCTGATGACAATACAATAATATGGCTGATCTGATGATGGAGTCGGAAGATATGAACTGGAACTTCATGATGGAACATCGTATCATATCTGTGTTTGGACTTGTTAGAAAAGTCTTGGAATGAACTTTGACCACGATAAGGTTTCAAAGTCTGATGATGAAGCCGGAAGATAGGCACTGGCATTCCTTGATGGAATATCGTATCATAGCCGTGTGTATGTGAATATCGTATCATAGCCCAAAAGCATGTTTTTAGTGTTTTTTTTAAACTATTAATTTATTTTTAATGAAATATGTGTACTTTATGTATATATCCATATAGATCCATATAAGGATGTTTGGCAGAAAAACCAACCTGATTTTTTTGAGGAATTGGTAGGTGATTTGCTAGCATTCATCCATAGACCCTATGTCGTAGTTGTCACCGTTTTTTAAATAAAATACAAACGAAGCTGCCATGGAATTCACTCCCCCTTCGAAGCCATAGAATTTGAGATGCGGAAATCGCGGTTTTAGATATTTTTTCTAGAAAGGAGTTGATTATTTTCATGGAGAGACCAAGATCTTTAAAAAGGTGAAACAAAGATTTATCTGGCAGGCCACGAGCGCCTACTTCCACCGCGTGAAGGTGAACAGTGAAGCTGTTCCGGGTGACGGCATTTGCGAGGTCATGGTATGACATGGTGCTCATGGTGCTCTTGAAATGACCATCGGCCATCCGATCCTGGGTGAAAGCCGGGCAAAGGACGCCGTGGTTCGCGATAGATTCGGTATACACCGTTTCACCGCTTCGTAAGGGAGAGGACCGCGCAAGCGACCTCGAACTCGGAACCAATCGAGAGACCGGAGAAATCTGGTCACAATTTATAGTTAGGGCGCGAGTGTCGCCCGCCAGGTAACATTACTGGCTATCTCGCGGTAAGGTGTTGGTCTCTTATAGGTTGTGGCGTAGCTAGATGGTGGATTGTTTTGTCCCAAGTCTTCTACGCTCACTCCAGGGAGATAGAACGACTAATCGTTAAAACTTCCTGTGGTGACGGGCTCACCTGCTGTAGTCGAAAACCCAAGTTGTAGCGAATGGTTTCGTGCAGCTTGGGCCATAAGATCCATTTTTTTCTCGGATCGGCTCAACTCACGATTCAGCTCCTATTCAGAAGCCTCCTCGTACGGAAGGCTACCCCGGTAACTCTTGCGTCTCAGGCCTTATACGCTGGTGGACCGGTTTCTCCGGGCGGGATTGTATCCTGGCGCTAATGGTAGGTTGCGCACTGTTCGGCGACGCCAATCGGTTGTGCACTCTGACTAATTGCCGAAGAAGTCTGGAGACTATAAAAATATACTGTCTCCTAAGCAGTGGTGGTGGATGTTGAACTGCTGACATGCCACTCTTGAAATGTCATTAGGCCACCCGACCCCGTGTGGCACTACGAGCAAAGGACGCACAGGTCCGCGATAAATTCAAATTGAATTACCGTTGTAATATAACAGGTAGAGGCCGCCTAAGCGACTTCGGACTCATAACCAGTCGGGAGGACTGAGGTATTCTGAATGTTAACTCCAGACGGATATATCCTACCAAAAATGGTACTTAGTCGGCGAGACTGCCCGCTGGGTACCTTTCCCAGTGCCTCGCCGTAAGGAGTTGGCCCCTAACGGGCTTGTTGGCGAGCTAGACAGTAGATTGTCTTGTCTCTAAGTCTTCTATGTTCATCCCACGGCTGAAAGAACGATCATATATCAATATACCAGCCTGGGGTGACGGGTTCGCCCGTTGTAGTCAACACCGTCTACTGTGGCTATATGGCCGGGACATACTAAAAATATTGTCATGTATTACATGCAGTTTAGCTGGTATTGCTAGCATTATATTGCAGCCACATATTGCTGCAAATGACAATTAAGTACTAGACCTCGTGACCTGCCTGAGAATGCGTCAGCCGAATAGAAAGAGACAGCAGCATAATAATATAGTATCCCCTCCATCCTTGTCTAGTTGCGCATGCATGGAGACACATCATACATCACTATGGCAACGCTTATATATCACCATGGCAACGCTTCGACACCATAAGTCTGCTATGCTATGGATAACTAGACATGGACAGAGGAGGGCCCCACATGCAACTATCTCTTTCTATTCGGTGAACGCATTCACTCACAGCCCGCCTTCGCACTCCCGCTCTCTGTTCTATACCTCTGTGGTGTCCCGTTTAGTAGGACCATTAAAAAATGGCAAGTAAAATTTGTCTATGGCTCATGTTAATCAAAGGACTGTGGACAATTTTAGCATATTGGACATATTGTTATATTTTTCTGGACAAATAAATTAATCTGCACCGAAAAAAGCGACACCCACCTGTTGGGCTCCATTGGAAAAGCAGACATGAAAACGTCATCTTCTCGTTTCTTAATATTGTGACGGCTCGTAAGCTTAAACTTGCAAGCCGTACATCTTCTGTAAGAAGGTCCCCCCATTTTAACTCACACAAAATGTTGAAAAACGACTTAAACTTTTTACGCGACAAGCGAAAAATCAGGCAAAGAACAGCCCACGAACAGCCGCTGGCTGGCGACATGGACATCAAACGCACTGAAAATAATCAAATGGACATGGACACTGATATGATCATTGGACATGGACTGACACAAGTGGACTGACAGGAGGGCGCCAGTTTTGCATGCGGCAATTTTGCACAAATGTCACTATTGACAGTTCCGAATTTGTTGAGGGCAGATTTGCAGGAGGCAACCTTGCAGGCGGCAACCTTGCAGGCGGCAACCTTCAGTACAGTTTTTAAGTTTTTCTGTTAGGTTAGGTTAGGTTAGGTTTTTCTTTCCCTAAAATCGAAGTGACATTAATTACCGGCATCCTTGTAGTGGATGACTTTTATACATCAAACTAAACATTAAAAAAAATGTTTTAAGTTTTTCTGTTAGGTTAGGTTAGGTCATTTTGACATTTGCAAAACTGCCTTCTGCAAGATTGCCTTCTGCAAAACTGCCGCCTGCAAGAATGCCGTCTGCAAGATTGCCGTCTGCAAATCTGCCTTCTGCAAGTTTGATGGGACCCGACTGACAGATGGCTGTCGGTACACGCGCCAGTTTTTGGTGGAGTTTACCGGGTCCCATCAAACTTGTAGAAGGCAAATTTGCAGACGGCAATCTTGCAGACGGCATTCTTGCAGGCGGCAGTTTTGCAGAAGGCAATCTTGCAGAAGGCAGTTTTGCAAATGTCAAAATGACCTAACCTAACCTAACAGAAAAACTTAAAACATTTTTTTTAATGTTTAGTTTGATGACTTGCATAGTGATTGCGTTTAACCCTTAAAATACTGACTGGGGTCCTATAGGGACCCCAGAAAGTATTTTTCCTTTAAAAAAATGCATTTTTTTGTTTTTTTTATAATGTATGTATTTTCTCTTTTTTCATCATCAAGCATTGTGGATGACTTGCCTATTTTTTTACCGGGGGGTCCCTTGAGGACCCTACATTGTTATTAGTGTTGCCAAAGAGTATACAGTTTTTTAAAGTGATAGCTGCCACAGTGATGCCCTAAAGAGATTATAATCAGAAAAGTAATTTTGCTGCATAAAAGAATTTTGAGATTCTTTGCGGACTGGGGAAATGTATTCGTATATAATTATGGGAAATACAGTTGGGGACCGAGTTAAATGTAAGCGCTGACTGAGGTGCGGGGACCGGCGTTCGGTCTCCCCACCACGCTGTGACATCACTCTCCTGGTGCTACTCGACAGTAATAGGTAAAGGTATGTACGCTAACAAAAGATCGCAAGTTCTACGAACGCCGGTCCCCGCACCTCAGCCACTGCTTACATTTAGCTCAGTCTCCAACAGTAAGTACTTGTATACAGGGTAAGTTTTTAAATAGTGACATCATTGCAGTGGGTGAATCAGTACGAGCAAGTAAGCAACTTTTGATATGAAATTATTAAAACAAATAAAACCGTTTATTTTATTTATTATAACAGCGAAAGTTTAAGAAGACGATCAGCTGCTTATTACCTACTTACGTGTTGGGTCAACAATTGTAAACAGTACCAAGATAACCGGTCGCCGCGGCGGAGGGGCAGTCGAATCGCGGCCCGTTTTTTAAGCATAATAATTTCTTTCGATCTGTCGTTTATTATGAAATGAAGGAATAATTAGTTTAAAGTGATTATCGATAAAAGTGACCCCTAATTCCGCCAGGCGCAGTGCGTCTAAATACGCGCTGATGTGTTTTAAACGCGCAATAATGCGTAGGTACGTTACGCTATAATTTCTTGTGTTGTTACTAAACACATACTTTCAGTGCGGAATTAATGCTTATGCGTCGGTAATAATCCTTTCTTTTTGTTTTTTATTTATTTTTTACTATTGACATCCATTAATTACTCATGCGACTAGTGTGAAATGCAATGGTATGCTCACTGAAAGTAAACAATACAACCGCTAGATAGAAATCTGTGTTTTTTTCAACTAAATTTCTGTTTTTTAACTATTATATATATATTCTAGGACTTGTTTGTAATATCTATTCCGTTTTAAAAAAAGGTCAAAAGTGGTGGTAAATGTCTCAAGTATGCCAAATAATCTGTCGAAAAATAACAGCGCAGCGCCATCTATGGCCTTGCCACGCAAATATTGTGTTCAACAGAACGCTATACAACGTTGCCGACTTGAACGACCGGGGCCGTTAGCAATGTCAAATAAACAGCTGCTGGGTTCTCAAACTTTTTAAAATCATTTGGAATAAAATGTAATTTAAAAATAATTTTATTATATTATTTGTTTTAACAATTTAATATCAAGAGTTGCTTATTTGCTCATACTGATTCACCTACTACAAGGATGTCACTAATTAAAAACTCACGGTGTATAATACTTACCGTTATTTTATTGATGAAATGGTAGGGATTGCTGAAAAAAATATACTTAGGTATTTAAGGTAGGTATGTTAAGCACACACACATAGTTAGGTACGGTGTGTGAATGATGAATTATTTTTGAAGATAGATGAGTATTGTGGGGCTTTTAAGTTTATGTAAAACTTAAAATCTTGTGTATTCTCGGGCTTTCAAGTTAAGGGGTTGAGAAAAAAGTAAGCCCATGGGCCAGTGTGTCCCGCACTGAATAATTGTAAAACCGCGTGCCCCGTTGATGACCAGTAGCTATAGATTTAGTTCAACATTTTGAATGAGAACCCTGCATATTGTGATTAAAGTCTCATAATTGGCACAATTGTTCCTTAGAGGGTCCTGAGTGGGTTTAGACCGGGAGCCATCGGGGGGCTACAGCACGGGCGGCGAGTGGGAAGGGTGGAAGATTGTTTTCGCCGCGCGTCACTTTGAGCCACATATCTCTCGGATTATAGGTACTAGGACAAGTGAGATATCATTTCTGAAAATTCAATGATGAATAATTCATTTCTGATAAACAAAAATACCTATCTATAAGGAAAAAAAATAATTGGTAAATCCAAAAATCATTCATTTTCTTCTTTACGTATACATACGAAGTTTACTTTTAAACTTTAACAGCTATTTATAGTTAAAAAGTTGCATTGAACTTACCTGAATTGCAGAAATATTCTTTTTATTAGACCGCCATTTTAAAAAATGAGTGAGAAAGTATAATTCATCACGCGGCAGACCAACGCGGGCGTATTACGTCTGCTACGTACTATAAGGGCATCAAGTGAAGTTAGATACAAGTAGGTACTTATAGGTTTTTTTAGTGCATGCGATAGGAGAGTTAGTATATATAAATAAATAAACCACAATCACAAAATAATAATTGAATTGAATAAGGCTAGGCGCGCACTGCGATGCGGTACGATTTTTACGCCAAATGAAACAACACCGCATTTTTGCTGTAAGCGTACTGCGATTTTATTACGGGCACTACGCTGGCAGCACTTAATATCATTTTTTCTTCAGAAACTAAGAAATAGGTAACGTTCAATAATCCAAATATGTTCTTTATATATTTCCTAATAAATTATTTCAAAGATATCGTTTCATTTTGTATCATTAAATGAACCATAAAGAGCAAGCGGTGACAGTAACAACTAGTATTTCTCTCACTTTCCTTTATTATAAACGAAATTCTATTTAAAAAAATATAGAAATTAAAATTTGTTTTTTTTAAAGGAAGTTATTTACGTCTAATTTAATATAATATTACACTACGAATTTTCGTAGAGGCAATCCTACAACTGTCACTTTTCGATTTTTCACCGAAAAAAAATGCAACAATTTACAGAATTTAAATCCGGCCCGATTTTTTTCCGTAGTGCGTGCGCTTCCATGGGCGTCTAAAGTCCACAAATCCTCCGGAAATAAAACGCACCGCAATGCGCGGTTAGGCTAGGCGCGCACAGCGGTAAAATTCCGTGCGTATTACTATCGGAAAATTTGGAATCTATAGGAATGTATGAAACCGCGCGCACTATGGAAAAAATAACTTCCCGGAATTAGGACTACTGCAGATTGGCTGTGGTGACAGTGGCAGGATTGTCACTAAAGAAATTAATTATTTTATTTTATTTATTTTATTATTGTTAAGGAAACAAACAGCTTTTACAAAACATTGGGTACAAAATTATTAAGTTTCAAAGATAATGCTAATAACATATTTCCACTTAAATATTAATAATTTAAATTATGGACATTCTTTATTAAACATTAATTAAATTACAAGAAACTTTTATTTAAAGAAATCCTATATTAATTTCGATAATTTTTGCAATACAATTTCCTTTATTTGAACGTTATTTTTTAGTTTCAGAAGAAAAAACTTCTAAAGTGTTGCCAGCGCAAATACCGCGGTGTAAAGGGGCGAACATATTATCGGACGCGTCCGTCAGCAACGGCTTATGGACGCGACTGATAGTATACAGTCGTTTGCCCTTTAAAGGGGCGAACATATTTATTGAACGCGTCCGTCAACCGCGGCTTACGGACGCGACTTAAAGGTATCTGTGTAATTAATGTCCACTGAGCCGTGCACATTATCGGACGTAAGTCGCGGACGTGACCTTGATAGCTCATTTATAGCTGATTTACACTCGCGCCTCGCGCCTCGTGTCCGTGTCTCGTCTTAGATGATTTAATCTCGCGCGAGGCGCGAGGCGAGGCGCGGGACGAAGCGCGAGACGAGAGTGTGAACGGGAACCCGCATCTCGCCTCGCGCCTCGTCTCGCCGCTCGCGGCGCTCGCGTCGGGAGCGGTTTTTTGGGCACGAGTCAAAGGACCTCGCGACGAATAGTCGGGAAGTCAGCGACCAAAAAGCACAAGACTTTTGGAAAAGCTGATATTTTCAGATCAGACAGTATTGTGGCGATAGAATGCCGGGTTACAATCAACATGCCAGATTTTGGGACACCTGGTGCTGGCGTGCTAGGACAGATGTAATTTTAATTAGTAGGTACCCATAAAGTGTTTTGGAAAAGCTGAAAATTATTCAGTAGACAGTGGATGCAATAAAGAACTCGAAAGAAATGGTCAGATTGATTCATAATCGAACGCGTGGCGTCAGCATGTCCATACTATTATATTGCATGGCACGGTAGACCGATACGTCATAGACCGATGCGTGACATGCATAGAGATGCTGACGCCACGCGTTAGATTATGAAGTAGTATGTCCGACCATATGTTTCAAAGTATTGCATCCACTGTCTAGTGATGAATTTTTAGCTTTTCCAGGAGACTTTGGGATACTAATTAAAATTACACCTTTCCTAGTACGTCAGCGCCAGGTGTCCCGAAACCAAGCCTGCTGATTGTACCACGGCATGCTATGACCAACATATTGTCTGATCTGAAAGTATCAACTTATCCAAAACTCTTTCTTTTTTTTGTTTATTGCACTTGGACTAATAGGTGCTACCTCTCACGCACCACGAGAGTGTAAATAGAAACTCATTTTCATTCGATCACGTGAGGCGCGAAGCGAGACACAGACACGAGGCGCGAGGCGAGAGTGTAAATCAGCTAGGACGTCCAATAGATCCACATTCCGCGTTCCAAACGACAGTGCATACTATCAGTCGCGTCCGTAAGCCGCGGCTTACGGACGCGTCCGATAATATGTTCGCCCCTTTATTCGCAGTGCGTGGACCAAAAAATGCGTGTTTTTTAAGTGCGTTGTGAAAAGCGTACCTCATCGCAGTGCGCGCCTAGCCTTAGCCACTTGCAACCGTGAACGTGTATGGCGCGTGTTTTTACGGCTCCATACTCCATTGCTCCATACGAAAAAATCTTTTATTTGTTCTGTGCTGGGTGGAATTTGACGTTTGGCTATTTTATTGTTGATATCCGTTCTTTTGAATGAACTATTTGTTGTTGATAGTCGTTCTTTTGAATTTCACTATTTATTGCGCCCCGTTTCCGAGTGGTCGCGGTTTCGAGTGGTTTAGCCGTTGTGGTCAAATTGCTATTTTCACATTGTCTCCCTGAAAGAACCGATCTAGCAGAAAACTCAATCAGCACAAAGCCCTGCTGAAAAGAGCTGAAAACATGCCGTCAGAGATCGTGCTAACAGTGGTACAGCCAAAGAAACCTCTAGCTAACAGAAAGTGCGCAATATGTGGCATAAGATCAGGGCAAAAACCTATCTTTATGGCCAGTTTACCTTTGGACGAAGCTCGGTGAGTACATACGCAGTAATTTCTTTAACCCTTTACCACTGACGTGTATTTATTTACATTAAAACTGAGACATCCCCCCACCCCCGTTGAGGGGACAATATCATTCATTTCGCATTTGTGCTCGCCAGACACATCTCTTCAAATCTTTTTGATATTGTGTATTGTTGTTGTAGTTTATCGTTTTAATGGAGTGGAATAAAGAAAATACTTTTTATGGTATTTATTAGGTATTGCTACCAGTTCTACATTTTTGATTTTTAAACACCACCTGACTATATTCACCATGCTGATTCCGAAACTGCAATTATCTTTTTTCGGACTTAAGAGAGATATTACACTTGTATTTTACACAATTGACACAGGAAAGACCAGTCGAGACACCAGTCGAGACAGTTCAGCTACCAAGTCGAGACACCAGATTAGACACCAGATTAGACACCAGATAGATACCAGAATTGCGACATTTATGTTCAAATCTCTATTAAAGAAAATCCGGAGAGGAACTATCCCAATTAGGTGGTCTGCTTTGAATTTCGGGTATTATTGCAGTATAGGTACCTCTTCTAGATTGTTGATTTTTTAACGTCACCAGACTATATTCACCACGCTGATTCCGAATCTGCAATACTATTTATTCGGTCTCAATAAATAAGCGAGATATAGGCATTCAAAAAAGCGCCAAACCCATACATTTCGGTAGTTTTTTTTTTTTAATAATACATAAACACCTATTTGGCGGTAGGTTAGGTTAGGTTAGGTTAGGTCTTTTTAAAACAACCTTAAAAACTGAGGTAAAAAAAAAATTTTTTTTTTTTGTATGTAAATTTGGTTTTGAAAATTTACGCGTCCGAAGCTTTTTTCTTTCACATTTAGCATTACAATGATCTAACCTAGTAGTATTTCTTTGTTTTTTCGATTTCTGAGAAAGGTACCTATACTGCAATAATTCCGAATTTCGATAATAAACTTCTGTATTGAAATTATCCATCGTAGCGTACACTGCAACTAAACAAACTTATTGAAAACAATAGTGTACGCATGCGAAAGAGGACCACTGGCACCGCGACTGGCAGCCGAGTGAGTGACACACCATACAGCGCTATACTAATTAATGGTGGCGCGACCGGTATGGTTAGTTAGTTAGTTAGTTTATCCGGGCTTTTCCCCGCACTTGGCCTCTTGATTGGGCCGTTGTGTGTGGCTCATGTTTCTATTTATGTTACTCCAGCCAACCCAGGCTGTCCCAGAGGGTTAGCAGCCTGTTTGGGTTGCTACAGGCCTCCGGGACAGATGCTGGAGATTGTAGTATTCCTGCCCGTTGCTCTGCCACGCTCCTGCATTCCATGAGCACATGCTATGGCGTTTCTTCTTCCTCCATGCATCCTCTGCATAGAGGGCTGTCTGTCACACCTATGGTAAACAGGTGTTTGTTTAGGGGACAGTGGCCTGTTATAGTACCTATGACTTTACGGATTTTGTCCCTTTTTAATCTGGTGAGGTTGCGGGCAAGATTTTTAGACGCTTCCGGAACCGCGTTCTTTGTTTGCCTGCATCCTGCGTTTTTTTCCATTCTGTAAGGTGAGTTTCAACAGTGTTCCTGCGTAGCCATGTTTTTATTTGGGCCTGGGGTATGGGCATCAAGGGTTCCGGTCCATATACTATTTCCTTTGATCTTCTTTTGGCCAGTTCGTCTGCCGCGTCGTTGCCCAGTGAGTCGCTATGCCCTTTAATCCATTGCAGAATCACTTTATTTGATCCTGCAATGGATTGAAGCGCATTGTGGCATTCCAGTACAAGGACTGAGGTTATAGTATTTTTTGCTAGCGCTTGTAGCACGGAGGCACTGTCGGAGACAAATTTCAAACTTAGGTCTCCGACATCGTGACCGGTATGGTGGCGCCGCCAGTAATAATCTGTGTACGCGTCCGTGCTGGTCGCTCCGCCAAAACGGTTGAGCAACCAAGCTGACACCAGGTGAGTTACCCTCCATAGAGCTGTATACATTTTGTTGGTGGCGGCGACTGGTTGCGCCACCATGGTGTCCTGGTGGAATAGGGCTCTTAAATTAACAATCACATCGAAAGCTAACGACAACAGTCATTTTCGTTTGGCAATTGCAAATCCCAGTAACCTCGCTCGTTGGAGCTGTGCCGAGGATTGTTTATGTCCCCTTTGTAGCATCACCCCTTGCACAGCTAGACATATTCTAGCTGGCTGCAAGGTGGCCTTGGATCAAGGACGGTACACTTATCGCCACGACAAAGTCCTTGCTGTTATTCGCGAGGTACTTAGCCTCTCAGTGGCTCGTGCCAACAAGGGTACCACAGTATCCTCCAAACCCCCAATACAGTTTGTGCGGGTTGGCTCTAAAGGCAAAAAATATCTCACTGCAAAACCTTTCTCAATAATCGAGAAAGCTTCAGATTGGATTATGGAGGTTGATTCGGTCTCTAAGCAGTATAAATTCCCTGAAAGTCTCGGATGCACAGCCCTGCGTCCAGATATAACTCTTTACTCTCTATCTCGGAAGATGGTCCTTATCATAGAATTAACTGTTCCATGGGAATCAAATGTCCCAAAAGACAACGAGTACAAATTAAATAAATACCATGATCTTGCAAATGCCGTCACCCGGAACGGCTTCACTGTTCACCTTCACGCGATGTAAGTAGGCGCTCGTGGCCTGCCAGCTAAATATTTGTTTCACCTTTTTAAAGATCTTGGTCTCTCCAGGAAAATAATCAACTCCTTTCTAGAAAAAATATCTAAAACTGCGATTTCTGCATCTCAAATTCTATGGCTTCGAAGGGGGAGTGAATGGGTGGTAAGGTGCACGCTCACATGTGGCAAGACAGCTGTCCTAAACCTACCACAGCCGGTTCGTAGGTCTGGAATCCACCGTTCACCTCCCAGAAGTGTAATAATTATATATGATGGGCCCGATTTTTGGTCGGTGAATTCCATGGCAGCTCCGTTTGTATTTTATTTCATTTGGCAGTGACTTTTCCAAATGTGTGATGCGTCCCTTCAAATACTTGCGCTTATTTAGCAGTGCTTTGATAACCTCATCTGCCATTGCGAAGTGCTATAATGCAAACAAAGAACAGATTTAAAAAATGCATCACAGCCACAAAATATCTTTCTGACCAAAAAATGATGATGGATCCTGAAGATTGTGAAGGATTATCAGTAGCGGGACAGCAGCTTCCACGATGACGATGACTTTTATTCAAATTTAATAGTAGGTAGGCACGATACAGTGCTATACTAATTAATGATGGCGCGACCGGTATGGTGGCGCTGCCAGTAATAATCTGTGTACGCGTCCATGCTGGCCGCTCCGCCAAAACCGTTGCGCGACCAAGCTGACACCAGGTGAGTTACCCTTGTGAGGGACCACCCCTCACAAGAGTCCAGGTTGTTCGGTGTGAGGTGGTGGTATCAATTTATGAGTTATCTCCGTATTGAAAGGCGGTTTCGATGTGAAGTAGAAGGAATTTATTGATCGAAGGTTTGAATATTGTCAGTTATAACACTTGCCGAATAGCTTACGTTGACGCGAGTGTATAGATGCGCGACTGCGGTTACTAGGATATACGGATGAGGATTGTGCGTGTGCTCCTAGTATACTGCTTAGAGACCGAATCAACCTCCAGAATCCAATCTGTAGCTTTCTCGATTATTGAGAAATGTTTTGTAGTTAAATGTTTTTTGCCTTTAGAGCCATCCCGCACAAACTGTATTGGGGGTTTGGAGGATACTGTCAAACCCTTGTTGGCACGAGCCACTGAGAGACTAATTACCTCGCGAATAACAGCGAGAACTTTGTCATGGCGGTAAGTGTACCGTCCTTGATCTAAGGCCACCTTGCAGCCAGCTAGAATGTGTCTAGCTGTGCAAGGGGTATTGCTACAGAGGGGACAAGAACTATCCTCGGCAAAGCTCCAACGAGCGAGGTTACTGGGGTCTGGAAGTGTATGCTGAAAGGCATTCAAATAAAATTTCAGCATCTCTGGCGTCCAGTCATAGAGCATTACCTTCCAGTGCATTGGAGGCGGAATGCAAAAGTCCCCAATTGTTGTCCAATCATTCTGGCATTGAAGGCCAATAGCATGAGCCATACTCTTGCTGTCGTAATCTCCCCGCAAAAGAGACTTCTTCAAGTCCACGTCGCTCGTGGTTGTACTGCCATACCCCAGACCAGTGCCATTCTGGCTGATTCCAGTAAGGAACTTTTTGTGGAAGTCTACGCGGGCTTGTAGATCATTTGAATCACTACGGCCACTTATTACGTGCTTCGATATTGCCGGATCTTTGGAGTGCACAGAATCGAATTTTTGGTTATTCTGGAGTTGGCGTAGAGCAGAGAGGGCAGTTTAAGCGCTAGCCCAAAATTTTGTTTGGACCTGAAGAGAGTCGAGGGGTCAGCTGGTTTGGCTAAGGACAGCCAGGATTTTAAACTAGCTGTCACCAGTGCATCTAGACGGGACAGTTGGGTTTTGGTAAAATCGTAAATAAGAAAGGGCCATGACAAATGTGACGTTAGATAATTGTCATAGATCCAGGCCTTACGAGGGCCAGAAATTAGCAAGGCATCTATTTTCGCCAGGCAACTTTTGAAATGCTCTATAACATGATCGCCCGAGACGTCTTTTCCCTGATGGGTGATTTTTCTGCTGAGGAATTTGAAATGATTGTTTGGGTCTATAAGGGAGATATTAGAGCCCTTATAGACCAATTTGGGGTCATAGGATGTAAATTTTGTGCCCATGCGGGCGAGTCCAAGGCAAAAACATTTGGAGGGCTTCACTTTTATACAGCCTGACCAGTCGCAGAAAAGCTCCACTTTCTGTAATAGCAGGGAAAGCTGCTTGGGGCTTCTGGTGATGAAAGTTAGGTCGTCGGCAAAAGCGAGGCACGACGAGGTGTATTGGCCGTCTGTTTTAAAACGGTAGCCCCACTTCCTGTCAAACTGGGTCAGGCTTTCCAGCAGTATATTAAAAACTATATTAAAAATCGTCGGGGAGAGGCAACAGCCCTGAAATAGTCCAATTGAATATGGAATAGAGCGGGTAGTCCAATCTTGCGTTTTAACATGGAAAGTCAGACAGTTGTAGTAGGAGGCTACAATGTCACGCACGACTGGTGGGAAGTTGTACCAGCGGAGTGCAAAGTGGAGGAGACTGTGTCGGACTGACCCAAAGGCATTCTCTAGGTCGAGCCAGCATACATTGATTTGGCGTTCGTGCTGTCTCGCATCCTTGATGGCAGCAGCCAGGAGAGAATTGTGCTCGAGGCAAGGGACATGTGAGGTTCAACTCTGTCCGTGACTCCTTGCGACGGTTTAAGACACTGACGTGCAGCGTCGCTGTCATCGTGCCTAGCAATGTGTTTGTTTAACCATGCTAATCGTTTATATTGTTTCCCGCAGATAGGGCAAGCAAGGTCCGGTGTCGTTTTAGCCGTGTCGTTGTTTGGGGTTTCAACTGGGGTAGCGGGAATTCTCCCCCCCTTGATAGGCTGCTTGGGGGCATATTTCCTTTTTTTTCTTTTTTGCTTTATATATAATCGGGTCTGGCTTGCAAGGCCATCGACCCGATGCGTTCTTTCACGCCGTCCACCGTCTCTCCGGCTGTCACAACTCTTTCGTTAATATTAAAACCGCCACAGGCGATTTTTTTTCAAGTTTGGCGCAAAATTCCAAAAAAAACTTTTTGCTTGCGGTGATATTTCCATATTTAAGAATTTTCTTTTGTTTCAGAATACCTTTTGATATCAAAAGTCATTGAAAAAAACCTCGAAAATAGTCTCATTTTTTAAAATGTCGCAGACATATTTTTTCACGAGCAAATCATCATTTTTGTAACATCGCAAACTGTTATCGATATTAAAAAACTCGCGATATATCGACTGTATTCACGACGCTATTCCCGAAACAAAATGGGCGATTTGTTGACGTATAGTATGCAAACTTTGAATGCCTATATATAAATAATAAATAAATACAAACGGAGCTGCCATGGAATTCACCGACCGGAGTCGGGCCCATCATAATAATATTTTTTTTTTACACTTCTGGGGGGTGAGCAGTGGATTCCGGACTTACGAACCGGCTGTGGTAGGTTTAGGACAGCTGTCTTGCCACATGTGAGCGTTCACCTTACCACCCATTCACTCCCCCTTCGAAGCCATAGAATTTGAGATGCGCAAATCGCAGTTTTAGATAATTTTTCTAAGAAAGAGTTGATTATTTTTCTGGAAAGGCCAAGATCTTTAACCCTTGGAGTAAATGGGTATTTTCATGGATGCATCTGTCTCTTTTGCAGGATTTTCGGCGACATCGACGGCGCTCGACTTAAAGTACTATAACTACGAAACTACTACACCAATCATAAAAAGAACAACTGCACAATGATTGCATTGAAATTTCGAATATAGAATATTGAAATATCATTTTGTAAAACAATTAGATAATTATGAATAAATATGAGAACGTCAAAGAAGTGAAAAAAACGCGCAACCAGATTTGGTCGACTCGTACTCAACGGATAATTGTTTCGCGACCAGATTTGGTTGACTCATACTCAACGGGTTAAAGTGGTGAAATAGAGATTTAGCTGGCAGGCCACGAGCGCCAACTTCCACCGCGTGAAGGTGAACAGTGAAGCCGTTCCGGGTTAAGGCATTTGCAAGATCATGGTATTTATTTAATTTGTACTCGTGGTCTTTTGGGATATTTGATTCCCATGGAACAGTTAATTCTACAATAAGATTCAATTCTCTTGCTTATTTATTGAGACCGAATAAAGATTATTGCAGATTCTGCGTGGTGAATATAGTCGGGTGACGTTTAAAAATCAACAATCCAGGAGAGGTTCCTGTACTGCAGTTATACCAAAGAAACATAAGTTTTTAGACGTCACCTTAGAAGTTAGTTCCAGCAGTAATCGCAGATATTGTATTGTTTTTTTTTTTGCAGTTGTAAAAAGTGGGTGCAGTTAATAGGTAATGAAGACTTGGTTTACGTGCCCATAGAAAGACTACATCAATTGAGGAAGGTTTGTTGCAATCACTTTACCGCCAAGGATTTTAATCGAAAGAAGACTCGGATAAAAAAGTCCGCGATACCATCCCTGGATCTGAGAAGGCCGCCTCTTCCTGAGTCCATGTTTGCTGAATTTCCATACCACAATATGGGTGCCCATTTGCCAGTACCCAGTAAGTAAAACTTTAATATTTTAAACAACTTTTAACTTTTAAACACCCTACCCATACGAACGTACGTGATACGTCCGCTATAGTCAGTTAGTTTATCTGGGCTTTTTCCCGCACTTGGCCTCTTGATTGGGCCGTTGTGCGTTGTGCGTGGCTCATGTTTCTATTTATGTTACTCCAGCCAAGCCAGGCTGTCCCAGAAAGTTAGCAGCCTGTTTGGGTTGCTACAGGCCTCCGGGACAGATGCTGGAGATTGTAGTATTCTTGCCCGTTGCTCTGCCACGCTCCTGCATTCCATGAGCACATGCTGTGGCGTTTCTTCTTCCTCCATGCATCCTCTGCATAGAGGGCTGTCTGTCACACCTATGGTAAACAGGTGTTTGTTTAGGGGACAGTGGCCTGTCATAGTACCTATGACTTTACGGATTTTGTCCCTTTTTAATCCGGTGAGGTTGCGGGCAAGTTTTTTTGACGCTTCCGGAACCGCATTCTTTGTTTGCCTGCATCCTGCGTTTTTTTCCATTCCGTAAGGTGGGTTTCATCGGTGTTCCTGCGTAGCCATGTTTTTAATTAGGCCTGGAGTATGGGCATCAAGGGTTCTGGTCCATATACTAATTTCTTTGATCCCCTTCTGGCCAGTTCGTCTGCCGCGTCATTGCCCAGTGAGTCGCTGTGCCCTTTAATCCATTGCAGGGTCACTATTTGACCTTGCAATGGATTGAAGTGCAGTGTGGCATTCCAGTACAAGGACAGAGGTTATAGTATTTTTTGCTAGCGCTTGTAGCACGGAAGCACTGTCGGAGACAAATTTCAAACTTAGGTCTCCGACATCTTTGGCTGCAACTGCCTGTGCTGCTCTGGTGATGCCAATGCATTCTGCTTGGAAGATCGTATTTAAGTTGCCGAGGGTAGTTGATATTTTGATGTTTAGATCATTTGAGAAGACGCCAGCTCCGGTACCTTGAGTGGTTTTGGAGCCATCTGTGTATATCCTTACTTCATTTGTACCAGAGTGATCTGCTGGTTCTGCAATGAGTTGGATATTGTATCTACGATCAAAGACATGATGGCATATTATTTTGTCCATGGGTGCGTCCAGAAGAGCCGCTATATTATCGCCCGAATGCAGCAAGCCTTATGTTTAGGTATTCCTTATGTTTAGGAACAAAAAAATATATACTCGCAAGCCACAAAATATAGATTATGCGTCAAATTATTCCTACGATTCTAAAGTACATCATATCGCAATGCGTTTGAAGCAAAACAAACTCGGTGCTATCCTTATACGTGTGAGTAAAGCATTCCAGAGACCGGCTCCACGGATGGAGAAGGAGTGCGAGAAGAAATCACTACTGTGACCAGGGATCGAGAGCAGTAGGTTGTCTTAGATCTCAGAGAGCGCCCGTAGGAAGATAGACGTTTGAACGTACTTATAAGATAGCTTGGAGCGGCCCCCTTCAAGATTCTGAAGGGCAAACCTAGGGCTCGTATTTGTCCTTTCTCGGGTCGACAGCCAGTGAGGTCTCCTTCTGTACTCCGTAATGGGAGCTAATGGGGGCTAATGGGCCCTGTTGCAGTTGGCCACTAAGACCCATATGTTCAGGGTCGGTCAAACGAAGTGCAAGCCCGGGTAGGACTCTGGCCTGCGGGTCAGTTTCCCCCAAAAGTCAATCTTCTGGCGGTCCTGGATGGTTTGCGCACTGTGCGGCGTCAGCCAATCGATTGCCACGACGGACAGTCGGGGGAGTCTGGAAACAGTACTGTCTCCTATAGAGCGGGAGTAGTTGTTCACCTTACAGCGACTGCTCTTGAAACGACCAATTGGCTACCCGATGCCGGGTAAAAGCCGGATAAAGGTCAGCGCGGTCCGCGATAGATTCGGTAAACACCGTTTCACCGCTACGTAAAGGAGAGGACCGCGTAAGCGACCTCAAACCCGTAAACAGTCGGGGGACCGGAGTAATCCGTTTGCAACTGATAGTAAGGGCGTGAGTGTCAGCCCGCTGGGTGATTAACCTGGTTATCTCGCGGTAAGGCGTTGGTCTCTTACGGGCGTGTGGCGTTACTAGACGGTGGACTGTCTCGTCCAAGTCTTCTGCGCTCACCTCACGGGAGACGGAACGATCAATATCGTTAAAACTTCCTGAGGTGACAAGTTCGCCTGTTGTAGTCGACAGCTCTAGTTGTACTCCGTAATATGGTCATACTTTCTTAGGTCGTAAATGAATGCAGACATTTTTCAGCCTCTGGTAGCTAGATCTTTCTTGATCTCGAGAAAGGTAACATCAGAATAATCGAGGAGAGGGAGGATAATATATTGGCAGATTGTGATTTTGGTTTCCGCGGGAAGAGAATTTTTAATTTTCTTTATTGCATCATCTCGTCAATGTGTTGCTGTCACACAAAAATTTGGTCGAGGTATACATCAAGATTTTTAACCTGGAAGCTGATTGAAACCTCATCTACACCTATGCCAATCCTCGGTTAAGGTTCATATTGATCCTTGAGGTAAAATAGCTGCTTCCGATTATGATACGAGGGTCATTTTAGTTTTCGGCTTTATTAAGAACTAGCTGACCCGTGCCCACTTCGTTGGGCGGTAAATCTTTTTACCTGTGATGAAATTATGGGTGTGGCTCGGTTAGTACTGAGTGCTATGATTTATTTCCTGACTGCCAAAAGAAGGGTTATATTTTTACTGCATATGTATGTATGTATTTGCATGCCAATTTGACTATAATACCATTATTTGTGAGTGTCTTCTTGTGAGTGTCTTATTTGCGAGCGTATTATCTCTTTCACTATTTATGCAGTAAAAGGGAAATTATATGCAGTAAAAGGGAAAAATCTTTTGTTTTAAACACTTGAGATGATAAATTTACTAATTTTGATAAGAATTCATAATTGTTAATAATATGATTTAAATTATTTTTTTAATATAAAATACTACTTTTTGTGACTTAAATATAAAAGTTAGACATATGCTGTCGCTGACTTTTTTTTATCATGCTCTACAACTTTTCTCTAGAACTTAATCATATATCTCTCATCATTAAGGCAGCGTTAGTTAGAAACGTTTTCGTTCGACCGCTTATTCTCCGATTTACTTTGCAAATCCGACTACCACGAAAAAGTCTTTTCATTTTTCGGATTAAAATATAGCCTATGACACTCACAAATAACGTGACTTTCTATTGGTAAAAGAATTTTCAAAATCGGTTCAGTAGATCCAGAGATTACTTCGTACAACATCACAAACTTTACCTCTTTATAATATTAGTATAGATAACACATATTTAGAAGCAAAACAACATTTATTTTTCTACGTAGTCTCCCTGCAATTCGATAGATTTGGTCCAAAGGTTTTCCCATCTGTTTAAACTGCCAGAAAAAAATGATTGTCTTGACCTGAAAAACCTGAAAAATACTGGCTTACATAATTTTTTGACATATTTTTTAAATTAGGAAACAGGAAAAGTCGCTGTGAACTAGACCTGGCGAATAGGGTGGGTGCGGAAGCAGTTCAAACTCTCGCGACATTCGCGCGACGTGTCTGTCCATATGCGCTTTTGGTCGATCGTCAACAAGCGCGGCACCCATTCGGATGATATCCCACAAGCCTCAGCAATATCCTTAAAAGTCAATAAATGTTCTTGTAAGGCAGTTTGATGCACTAAATCGACCATTTCTTCAGTTGTAGCAGCTTTCAGTGCGATTATAAGTGCGATAACTTCCAAAACTTTGCATACAACATATATAGTTATTTCAATAGCAAATTACACCATCTATAGCCCTGTTTCGTTTGGGTTTGGTATAGATATAAATGTAGATTTTTTTAAACCCTTCGCATCCTAAAATCCATACCAAATATCTCATTATTACCATAGATACATAGACAGCCGCTAAAATAATTTCCCGCATCATTTCGCGGATATTTCTGGTAAAATTCCATTTTCAAACATCATTTTTTTTTTCCGAGAAATCATCAAAATTTTTATTGGTTTTTATGAGCTAATATCTAAATATTTTTGTATGTAAATAAGCAAAACAAAATATTACCTTTGATAGAGAATCTAATAAAGATCACGATAGTATTTACAATTTTTAAATAGGGTTCCGTATTTTTCCGTAAGACAAGTACGAGTTAGAAATGCCGAGTTTTTTTTTCATAATTATCTAATTGATAATTATCGATTTCAATATTCTATATATGAAATTTCAATGCGATCATTTCACAGTTATTCTTTTTATGATTGCTATAGTAGGTTCCATAGTTATAGTAGATACTTTTTGTCGAGCGCGGCGATATTGCTAGAAATTCCAATAAATTGCCGCGGTCTGACATGAAATTATGCCGCTACTCGAAGAGTTAAATATAAATATAATTTAAAATATATTTTTTTCTATTTGGATTGTTATCAACCAGCCTTCTTTTTTTTCAGAAAAATCTATGGACAGTAAAAAAGACAATTCCTACGGCTCGCCACTTGAAGATCATACATATGCTTGTAGTGGTGCGTATATTTCTAGTTAAATTATACAATCTTGTGATGTTAAGTTTATTAGCTGTCGCTCGGAACAACGATGGTACATTATTAATCAGATAAAACGAATTTACCGCGTGAAGTTGTAGCATCCGACGTTACGGCGATGTTGCAACCGATGTTGTCCAGGGTAGACTGAAGTGCTGTCAATCATTATCTGTTGTTCTGCGGGTAGGCGGCAAACTGCTGCTGTTACTTTGCAGATTATAATAGTGACAGCGTGGACACAACACTCACTGTATACTGACTTACGTCCTTGCGCTCGGCGTTGGGCATTGAGAACATTTTAAGAAGAGGTTTCTACGTAGTAGAGAGTTAAGCCGTCGTCCCTATTGATGTTGGGTTCCTCTCATTTCAATGTCTTCTCTTCTTACTGTAAACCTTTATTTAACAGTCAACTTCAACTTTTCAAATTAAAAATAAAAAACACAAAAAAATATTTATTTCCAAAAAAAACTTTTTCCATTTTTTTAAATCAAAAGTTGCTTACTACGTTGTACTGATTCACCCACAGAATAAAATGCCCGTGCAGTAATAAGACCCTATATGTGCCAACTTTCATGGTGATGGTCAAACTGTGTCGGAAGCCTGTCATTCCACGCAAAAGTTATTCGAAGCCCTCGAAAAATTGTTTGTAGAAGGTGTGTGCAAACATACATATATATAACGGTGGATTATTCAATGGCAGGCTTCAATGACATGCTTTTACTGCTGTGGTGGGAGAAATAGAGCCGGTAATTAAATAAATACGATAATTTTCTGGCAAACGCCCAACTAGAAACAGTCAAGCAACAAAAAGATCTTGGAATAACAATTACTGATGATCTCAAACGGGAGGAACACAAAATTGCAATTGCTTAAAGAGCTAACTCAACTCTCTATCTAATAAGGAAGGCTTTCCAACATCTGTCAATAGAGGTTTTTATCAAGATCTACAAGGCATATGTGAGACCTATTCTTGAGTATGGCTATCAGATCTGGAACCCTTACTTTTGCAAAGATGTAGATATTCTGGTAAAGGTTCAGCGAAGGGCAACCAAAATGCCAGTGGGCCTGAAGAATAGGAATTATGAAGATCGCTTGAAATTACTTGGAATTACTACACTCCAACAAAGAAGACAAAGAGGGGACCTGATTGAGACATTTAAAATTCTAATACACTATTACGATGTTCCTGCACTGAAGAATATTTACAAATTCAACGTCAACACAAATCTTCGAGGTCACAACAAAAAACTCAACCGTACAAAATTTAAATCTAATCCTCTTAAGAACATTCTGCCAAATAGAGTAATGGACATGTGGAATAAACTACCATTTCGGTGATTCTACCAAGTGATTAGTGCAATCTCTGTCAATCAATTTAAAAACAGACTCGATTTGTACCTAAAAACTTGTTAATATTGTTAATATTCTTTAGCTTTACAAGACCTGACCTGGACGTATCAGCAAAGCTGCCATAATAATAATACAATAAACGCCAATCGGCATGCCTGGCCACCTAGGGGTTAAGTTCGGAAGACAGACAGATATACCAACATCTATTTTTATTTTTATTCATCTAATTTACTCTCTACCTCTATCAAACAACTGGAGGACAAACAATTTAAAAAAAACATTAAGGAGATGCTGATAGGCCACCCTTTCTATAATCTGACCGAATTCGAGGGCCATGACTTTGCAAATATTGTACCAATTTGAATGATAATTATATATGTACTTCTAGTATTTAAATTTAAGATTTAGTTTTAGTTTGATTATTTAATAAATTACTTACTACTTTGGATGTTACTATGTACAGTTTTTAGTACGTATATATTTGATTTATTGACTATTTCAATTGTTAGGCTTCTGCTTTGATTATTCAACTTTTTAACTGACTATTTTAATTATTGTGTGTTTAGTAGGTAGCCATTGACTATTCTTTAATTTGTTTTGTAATACGATTCTACGACGAATAACTTTTAGTAGGTTCCAAAGTTTTTTAGATACTGTATATTTTTTAAAATTAATATATGTATGTAACGTAAAGATTAAAGTAGTAATGACACTTACTACTTAAAACACAAATATTTTGACACGTCCAAGAGCGGTTTTTAGCCACCAATTGGACACGACGTAAATGTAAATGTAATGTAATGTATATATAGATTATAATACACAAAAATATCTTCTACAAGCCCGCGTAGACTTCCACAAAAAGTTCCTTACTGGATGGCACTGGTCTGGGGTATGGCAGTACAACCACGAGCGACGTGGACTTCTCTTGTCGACGTGGAGTCTCTTTTGCGGGGAGATTACGACAGCAACAGAATGATTGGACAACAATTGGGGACTTTTGCATTCCGCCTCCAATGCACTGGAAGGTAATGCTCTATGACTGGGCGCCAGAGATGCTGAAATTTTATTTGAATGCCTTTCAGCATACACTTCCAGACCCCAGTAACCTCGCTCGTTGGAGCTTTGCCGAGGACAGTTCTTGTCCCCTCTATAGCAATACCCCTTGCACAGCTAGACACATTCTAGCTGGCTGCAAGGTGGCCTTAGATCAAGGACGGTACACTTACCGCCGTGACAAAGTTCTCGCTGTTATTCGCAAGGTAATTAGTCTCTCAGTGGCTCGTGCCAACAAGGGTTTGACAGTATCCTCCAAACCCCCGATACAGTTTGTGCGGGATGGCTCTAAAGGCAAAAAACATTTAACTACAAAACCTTTCTCAATAATTGAGAAAGCTACAGATTGGGTTCTGGAGGTTGATTCGGTCTCTAAGCAATATAAATTCCCTGAAAGTCTCGGATGCACAGCCCTCCGTCCAGATATAACTCTTTACTCTCTATCTCGGAAGGTGGCCCTTATTGTAGAATTAACTGTTCCATGGGAATCAAAAGACCACGAGTATAAATTAAATAAATACCATGATCTTGCAAATGCCGTAACCCGGAACGGCTTCACTGTTCACCTTCACGCGGTGGAAGTTGGCGCTCGTTGCCTGCCAGCTTAATCTCCATTTCACCTCTTTAAAGATCTTGGCCTTTCCAGAAAAATAATCAACTCTTAGAAAAATTATCTAAAACTGCGATTTGCGCATCTCAAATCCTATGGCTTCGAAGGGGGAGTGAATGGGTGGTAAGGTGAACGCTCACATGTGGCAAGACAGCTGTCCTAAACCTACCACAGCCGGTTGTTAGTCCGGAATTCACTGCTCATCCCCCAGAAGTGTAATAATATTATATGATGGGCCTCGACTTCGGTCGGTGAATTCCATGGCAGCTCGGTTTGTATATTTTTATATTTTTATTATTCTTCTAAATAGCGTTTTTTTTAATAAACGAAGGGAGATTTCTGTGAGGATATTAAAAACAAACATTTGATGGTACTTTTAAAAAATATCTTATTTTTGTGGGTCCTTCCCACAAAAATAAGAAAAAATATCTTCCTTTGTCGCGGATTTGATTTTAAAATTACCATATTTGGCATAGAAAATGAAAGAGTTCCAAACATTGCAAGTACACGAAGTTAGTTCCTCTTTTTTAAATTTTATTTGTCTGCCGTGTAAAGCCGACTTTAGTCAACGCTATTGTCAAATTAATATTTCTGATTTAATAGCTTTATATCTACATATATTAATATATTACTAAAGTACGGGTCAAAGGAACGTTCTGATGGGGTAATAAACCGAGCTGTCATCAAGGATGCGGCTAACGTCGATATTGCTTATCGATGAATTACGCTTGCTCGATAAAACAGTATTATACATCTACATTTATTATAGTACCGATTGCTATATTTATTATTATTTTCGGTTTAAGTATTATTTTATAATTAGAATAATTAACTAATGACCTAATTAAGTGATGTGAGTTATTAAATGAATACTTAATAGATAACTGATTATCATAGCATGGCATATCATAGGTCATTATTAATTTCTAAACAGTCATTAGTAAAATGTTATTGTGGCATTTTGTAGGAATGAGTCCCACATATTATTCTTGCTCCCACGCTTCTTGCATTCTACAAATCTAGAGATGACTACGCCCGAACTCAAAACAATCTGAACACAAGAATGTCCGCGAGTATCAATTATATAATTCCGTCAGTCAGGACAACATTTGCCCAGAGACATATATTCTACATAGCCCCAAAATTATATAATTCCCTTAGTGAAGACATGAAAAATTATCCTAACATAAAAATATTTAAAGCAAACCTTAATAGATGGCTACTTAACAAGGGATATGTAAAATCTGATCAACTTCTTTGCAACGCACAACAATTTATTTAGTATCACTTATCTATTTTTCTTAATTAAATTTTATTAAATTACAACTATAAATGTATATATTTATTACATAGCTATATTTTTTATAAAATTGGTATATTTATGTGTATATACAGGTGGTGGGTCCAAATAATTTATTTTAAAAAAAAAACACTTCATTTCTTAAAAGGGCCAAATTATCGCCTAGTTAGATGTCAGTAAAGGTCATGTAAGATGTGTTAAACCTCCCTATATTAATTATTAAATAATTTATATAATTATTATAAGATTACATGACCAATGAATGAACTGTATACCTAATCCTAAGTACCTAAATAAATAAATAACTAAATAAATAAAATAAATAAAATTATACAATGCTGCGCGGATAAAACATCATTACATTACACTACTTGCCTATCAGTTGAGCAATGGAGGCCATATTTTCTAACCTGGAGCTATTGAAGTGGAAGGGTGATATTAACATGCAGACTCGGTGCCTAATACATAACATTTTGTCATTTTTTGACAAACTGAAAAGTGATTCGACAAAAGTTTCGTGGCTCAATCTCAATAATATAATAATCTGATAGATAATCTGCGAAGGTTGCGACACGCAACTAATTGTTCATATGTTTTTTTGACATAAATATACTGTATCTATAACTTCGATATATTAGAAACTAAAGGGGAATGAAAAAAGCATCATAAACCATCTTAAGGGGGGGGGGGAGGGCTGCTTTAAAAGGCCAAAAAAATGTTTTTCATGTTTTTTTTTAAACCTAAAGTTGAAATCTATTCAATAATCTTTTACATCATTTTGGTTAACATTTGAAAAATAAAAATAAAATGTCATAATAAAAAAACTATTTTTGAGATTTGGAAATGCAATCTTTTCTATCGCTGCAGAAATGACGGTATCTGCTTGCGCGCCGGTAACAGCGAGCGTAATTTCGTCTAAACCAAAAAAAAATAAGTAAGATAATAATTGTTACATATTATTATGTATTTTGTAGATGAACTAAAAAAAATATCTAAAGTTATCATTTTTAGGTATATTTTTCAAGAATTAAAAAAAAAAAAATGATTTTTGCTCAAAAATGTTTTTTTTTAATGGCAAAAAAATATATAGAAACATTTTTGATGATTTTTATTAGTTTATATAGAAAAGAATTTAATAATCATAAAATTTAATAATCATTTTTTGGAACTCGATCCGTTACATAGTTTTTTTTAATGTTTTATGTCACCAGCGTAAAACTGATAAATATGGTTATGAGATAAACAAATTTAAAGTTTTCTTTAACCCCTGGTTGGCCTCGCACGCCGATCGGCGTTTTTCGTATTATCCGTATTTATTCAACTATCGGCTCTATTTCTCCCTCCACTGCGGTAAAAGCCTGTCATTGAAGCCTGCCATTGAGTAAGCCACCGTTATATATTAGTATGCTTGAACACACTTCTACCCTCTCGAGGGCTTAAAAATTTTGCGAGGAATGACTAGCTTCCGAAATGTTAAAGAAAAGCAGTATTTTTAAAGCTTACAGCAATCTAAGACTAATTAGCTATTCCAGAGGTAAAAGATTCATGATTAGATTGTAACAAAAACCGCATATTTTGTTGTTTTGTTTTCGCGCCTGGTTGCAGGTTATGTTTCGCTAAACCTGTTTTTCATGTTTTCCCCGTGTTTTTTTATGTTTCCTGCTGGTTTTTCGCTGTTTTCGTGCATTCTTCCCATACTTAAACAGCTAAAACATGTATTTGTGAAATTCGGGAGAACTTCGCGTTTGACAGATAGGGATTCGCCGAGCTCTCACCTGATTTGTCGAGGCCGCGGGTTTGTTTTTTTATTATTTATCAGCTTTAAAGCCGTTTTATTCGGTGGCCTTCGTGCAACAACGTTCTATTTCGATTCAGGATGTCGCCGAAGCGGTTGTAAGAGTTTCGTCGGGAAGATTGGCAACCTCCGTAAAGGATAATGCCGCAGCTTGACCGCCTGGCGGTCATATTTTTTATGTGAAGTGTGCGTGACGAATCTGGTGAGCCTTTAATTTCATTTTGGGTTGGTTTTCATATAGGATCCTCGTGATTTTAACGGATTTGTGTCTCTTTTTCGACAGCGGGTGGCACCTTTGTTTAACCTCTGTACCTCTGTTATTGTACGTAATATACCTGCTGCTAATGTGAGGGTTCTTCAAACTCGAAGACTCCCTAAGGAATTGCCTTCATATCCGGAAAATACTGAAGAATTATTTTGCTGGAGCACTTTGTCTTCGGAAACACACATGTGACAGCCGATAAGGCGGAAGCTGATAGGGGTGCCTTCGCGGCGATTAAACGCGAATATTCCACATACCTTTGTGTTTTTCTTTAAGTCTTTGGTGCGTCTGAGAGAAAAGGATTTTCTGTGGGCCAAATCCAATGCCCATCAATTTTTAGCCCACTTCTGAGATCGTTTTTTTTTAGGTTAACTTTTCTTTTTTTCCTTTTTCAAAATTTCTTTTTGGTATATATTTTAAAAAAAATTAGTTTCCGTCTTTTTCTATAAAAGACAGGTGGCGTCCATATAATAAGTTCTTTTTTTTGGTTTTGGTGATTCTGCCGTGTTTCTTCAAAACACGGTAGATTATAACTTCTAGGTTATAAGATTTTAACTTTATTAACCCCTCTCGTTGCGAGGTAAAAACTCACCTATCACTTTTGCGCGCGACATATTCGCGCAAAAAATCGACGCGAGTCAACGGCCTTGAGAAAAACGATCATAACTTATAAACCACTAAACGGATTTAAAAAAGATATAGAGAAAAATGATCGCATTGAAATTTGACATATAAAACATTATAACCTTATCTCGTAAAACAATTAAGATAATAATGAAAAAATATTACAAAATTGGCAAACTGAAAAAACTCGCCTATAAAATCATTTCGATTTTTTTGTCACAAAATACGTAAAATATGCAAAAATTGTAAATACAGTTATGTTCTTTATTAAATGCTTTACCAAAACGATATTTTTTTTTTACTTATTTGCATACAAAAATATTTATTTATTCAGCCAAGAAAAATTTTATGTATTCTCGTAAAAAAAAAAATTTTTAATTTTTAATTTGTGACTACTTATGGTATTTTTTTATATGAAATTCTTTCAAAATAACTTTATTACTACATCACACTTCTTAGAAATCACACCAGAACTTTGAGCTTTGTCTGATATTATAGAAAAATCTAAAGTTTTGAGAGTTTCCGCGTCCGAACTTAATAATAAACTTTGAATGCCCATAATATAAAATTCGTTAGATTTTTTCAATTAGATTGTCTTATCATAGACTTATTATATGTCTAATAACTAATTACTATACTCCAAAGAGTCACATTTCATCGAAAAACTATGGAAAATCGCACTTTATTCTCTCATAGTAATTATCAAAAGAAGTTTCTTTGCGCGATTCAATTTACAAAACAAGATATAATTTTCAAAATACGCCTAATTATGTGATAACTTAGGATGTAAATGAAACAATACTTATTTTGTTAGTAAATTAAAGCGACATTACGTCATATTTCGCAATATATCGGGATATTTCATAAACATTACAAAATAATAACAACCATTTTTTCGCGAGCCGTTGTTGCCGAAGTGTTTTCTTTGAAAATTCGTGAAAAACAGCAAATGGACTCTCTCAATTGACTAATACTTATGCCTAAACTACTTAAAAATGGAAATTACTCACTTTTATCCAGTAAACACTGCACTTTTATCCACAAAACACTGCACAAAACAACCATTACGCGGAACTATACGCCGCCGCGGCGCGCGCGGCGGTGGCCGATAGAGACTGAAGTTTTGACGTCTATGCTGACTTTTTAAATCGGCGATCGATTTTATCGTCGTTGGCCGGCGAATTAAAGTTTATTTGGCCATGTCGTTCCGCGGTCAGAAAGATAATAAATACAAACGGTGCTGCCATGGAATTCACCGACCGGAGTCGGGCCCATCATAATACTATTTTTTTACACTTCTGGGGGGTGAGCAGTGGATTCCGGACTTACGAACCGGCTGTGGTAGGTTTAGGACAGCTGTCTTGCCACATGTGAGCGTTCACCTTGCCACCCATTCACTCCCCCTTCGAAGCCATAGAATTTGAGATGCGCAAATCGCAGTTTTAGATAGTTTTTCTAAGAAAGAGTTGATTATTTTTCTGGAAAGGCCAAGATCTTTAAAGAGGTGAAATAGAGATTTAGCTGGCAGGCCACGAGCGCCAACTTCCACCGCGTGAAGGTGAACAGTGAAGCCGTTCCGGGTTACGGCATTTGCAAGATCATGGTATTTATTTAATTTGTACTCGTGGTCTTTTGGGATATTTGATTCCCATGGAACAGTTAATTCTACAATAAGAGCCACCTTCCGAGATAGAGAGTAAAGAGTTATATCTGGACGGAGTGCTGTGCATCCGAGACTTTCAGGGAATTTATACTGCTTAGAGACCGAATCAACCTCCAGAATCCAATCTGTAGCTTTCTCGATTATTGAGAAAGGTTTTGTAGTTAAATGTTTTTTGCCTTTAGAGCCATCCCGCACAAACTGTATTGGGGGTTTGGAGGATACTGTCAAACCCTTGTTGGCACGAGCCACTGAGAGACTAATTACCTCGCGAATAACAGCGAGAACTTTGTCACGGCGGTAAGTGTACCGTCCTTGATCTAAGGCCACCTTGCAGCCAGCTAGAATGTGTCTAGCTGTGCAAGGGGTATTGCTACAGAGGGGACAAGAACTATCCTCGGCAAAGCTCCAACGAGCGAGGTTACTGGGGTCTGGAAGTGTATGCTGAAAGGCATTCAAATAAAATTTCAGCATCTCTGGCGTCCAGTCATAGAGCATTACCTTCCAGTGCATTGGAGGCGGAATGCAAAAGTCCCCAATTGTTGTCCAATCATTCTGGCATTGAAGGCCAATAGCATGAGCCATACTCTTGCTGTCGTAATCTCCCCGCAAAAGAGACTTCTTCAAGTCCACGTCGCTCGTGGTTGTACTGCCATACCCCAGACCAGTGCCATTCTGGCTGATTCCAGTAAGGAACTTTTTGTGGAAGTCTACGCGGGCTTGTAGATCATTTGAATCACTACGGCCACTTAAGTACGACGTTTCGAATCGTAAATTGCATTTTTCGCAGCGGCGAGCGCGATGTCCCGTAGCGGATGTTACGGATTGTAGGCGGCCGCCATACATGTGCCGAAAGGGATGTTACGTGCTGAGCGGGTTAAAAAAAACCATGAAAAACTTGTTTTTTTTTTGGCTGTTTAAACCAGGTTTTTTGGCTTTCTAAACCAAATTTTAAATTATCTATTTAAGAGCGCATTAACAAGTTTGTGTTTATTTTAGGTGGTTCGTCTGGTAGCGCTTCAAGCCAGCTACCGTCACCATCAGCCGACCACAATCAAACATCTTCAACAGAATCTGAGGATAAACTTCATCCATCAGCTGATAAAGGTAGCGGTAGCCAATATTATTTTTATTTATATTGGTATGGAGTAGCAGCTTAAGCTGAAGTGTCCATGTCGATTTATATGTACATATGAACATTTTCAATAACTGTTTTGTCTGATTTTTTTTTTGAAACATCACAAAGCATTGGTACTTATTGTTAATTATAAAAATAATGAGTATATATAATGATAATTCAATAACGACTTGTCGTTGTATAGGGTTATATAATAAGGGTGGGTCAATGTTGACAGTCTGTTGCAGCCATGTTATTTTGGCGGCGTCTCTCAAATCTGTTGTTTATTATTTAGTTACTAATGCCAAACGACTATAGTAAATTACATGATTGAGCAGCTTTGTTAAAATTCTCTTATCAAAATGAGTGTTCGTTAGTGGCCATTGACCATGATTTGACCCCGCTAACTAGAGTTGTCAACTACAACGGGCGAGCCCGTCATCTCAGTAAGTTTTAACGATTAGTCGTTCTATTTCCCTGGAGTGAGCGCAGAAGACTTGGACAAAACAGTCCACCGTCAAGCTCCGCCACAAACCCGTAAGAGGCCAACTCCTTAACCGCGAGATAGCCAGGAGTGTTACCCAGCGGGCTTACACTCACGCCCTTACTTCCAATTGCGACCAGATTACTCCAGTCTCTCGATTGGATACGGTTGGATTTGACCCTGCTAGACTTTTTGTAGGGTTTTCTGAAGTCGCAGATCTATGCCAATGAGCCGCAATCGACCGATGCCCTAAAGTCAACATAGCCCAGGCCATCGCTTAAATTTAGCCAGATCTATGAAAATTGTCATTGTCAATTGTCATTGAGAATTGAACCTCTTGGATCCGTGCCAACATGCGAAGTCGCGGAGGGCATTTGAATGGTCATATTCCGTGCATACATGGGAATTTCAAATAAAAAAATAATTTCGTTAAAACATCACAGACAGCTTTATTGCACAGACAACATCGACCCACCCTTATTGAATAACCCATTATTTACATAGCAGTTTGACACAGGATATTTCATCGTCTTTCGTCTGTGCATTATGAAGCGCATACCCGATTTTTAGTCTGAGTTTCTTCTTCTTCTTTTCTTTTTATTTTATGATGGTGACGGTTGATAGTGTATCCCCACCGCCTGATGAATTAACAATTTTTTGAGACATCCTTTCTTGAAATGTTACCATCATATTCTACATAAATCTCAGCAAAGAATCTGCATGCGGCAATCTCAGCAATTCATTTCAACGACCCCCAAATGCAGACCACTTTTGGGCAAAGGCATTTTGGGTACATATTTTTTTAATCGACTAATCAATCATGACTAATTTAGTCATGACTAAAATTAATCACGATTGAATTAATAACTATATTAATTAGTTGTTAATCATCCAATGATCAATCGTCAATCATGACTAACATCAAACACGGGTGGCATAGTGCTTAGGTCGCCTGATCTTACATTGTAAGGTTCCGGGTTCGATTCCCGGCTGGGTCACCATTTTCCGTTGGGATAAAATGAAGAGAATTTCATTTTCAATTCTGTCGATCGAATGCAATAACAAGACACACACTTATACACATGTTACATGCACACATACTTATAAACACTTCATAGCAGGGTTGGTTGTAATGCCCGGGCCACACTAACGGGAAATGCTGTTAATAACGGCAATGATAAGCGTTTTTGCTGCGGCCACACCTAAATTATCGCAATAGTTAATGGCATTTCCCGTTAGCGTGGCCCGGGCATAAGATTGTCGGGTATATTATGCCAAACAATAAAGGGCGGGTTGGTTGTAAGAGATTGTCGTATGACAATAAACCCGCCCATTGTGAAATTTCACAATAAAGAGTAGAAATAAACAGACTAACTTGCTCTTTAGATTCCATCCGACAATTCTCTCTATTATACATATTGGTTGACTGTACTTAGACTTCCACCGGTTTTGCCAGTCGGTCGGTTAGTCAGTCGGTCGGACAGTCGATCAGTCAGTCGGTCGGGCGGTCGGTCGACCGACCAACTGACCGATAGACCATACGAATAAATATTGATGAATCCATCGACTCGTTTTGTGGATATCAAGAAAGCAAATAGCCTGAAACAAATTCAACTGATAAAAACAATGGTGAAAGTATTCTTAATATTTTAAGGACCAGTACCCAGCGACCGACACTTCCCATAAAGGTGATATTATTTATTTATTTATTTTTTATTATTTCAGATGATGTTAAAGAGAAGAATCAATCTCTTCTGAAGGCAGTTCGAGGCAGGTCTAAAATCAAGACGAAGAAAAGGTATTACGCTAGAGGCAGCCCGGCCCGCAACACAAGGCTAAAGCAAAGCGTCTTTAATTTAAAAAACAAAAAAAAACATTTTATTTAGCTCAAAATCATTTTTTTTTACTTTTTAGGACATTTAGACACCGAAAAACGAAAAAAATCTGATTGATACATGGTATCATACATGGTATCATGTTTCTATTTATGTTACTCCAGCCAACCCAGGCTGTCCGAGAAGGTTAGCAGCCTGTTTAGGTTGCTACAGGCCTCCAAGACAGATGCTGGAGATTGTAGTATTCTTGCCCGTTGCTCTGCCACGCTCCTGCATTCCATGAGCACATGCTGTGGCGTTTCTTCTTCCTCCATGCATCCTCTGCATAGAGGGCTGTCTGTCACACCTATGGTAAACAGGTGTTTGTTTAGGGGACAGTGACCTGTCATAGTACCTATGACTACGGATTTTGTCCATTTTTAATCTGGTGAGGTTGCGGGCGAGTTTTTTAGGCGCTTCCGGAACCGCGTTCTTTGTTTGCCTGCATCCTGCGTTTTTTTTCCATTCTTTATGGTGGGTTTCGTCGGTGTTCCTGCGTAGCCATGTTTTTATTTGGGCCTGCGGTATGGGCATTGAGGGTTCCGGTCCATATACTATTTCCTTTGATCCCCTTTTGGCCAGTTCGTCTGCCGCGTCGTTGCCCAGTGAGTCGCTGTGCCCTTTAATCCATTGCAGGGTCACTCTACTCGACCTTGCAATGGATTGAAGCGCATTGTGGCATTCCAGTACAAGGACAGAGGTTATAGTATTTTTTGCTAGCGCTTGTAGCACGGAGGCATTATCGGAGACAAATTTCAAGCTTAGGTCTCCGACATCTTTGGCTGCAACTGCCTATGCTGCTCTGGTGGTGCCAATGCATTCTGCTTGGAAGATCGTATTTAAGTTGCCTAGTGTAGTTGATATTTTGATGTTTAGATCATTTGGGAAGACGCCGGCTCCGGTACCTTGAGTGGTTTTGGAGCCATCTGTGTATATCCTTACTTTATTTGTACCAGAGATATAGATACATATATTATTTTGCGTAATTTGCCACAGGTTAGAATGAGAGGACCACTGATTTTGAAAGTCTCATTGCAAGCCCATGTGTGCGAGCGAGATGACTAGCTAAACTCAACTCGATAAGATTGCAGCGAATTGTTTCTCTGTCGATAAGCTATTTTGTCGCGTGGAGCAATCTGTGCCCGCTAGATAGCAATATGCGCTCGCAAATTCATTTATTAGTTCAGCGATCTTTTTAAGAAGATTTTTAAGAGATAAGGCAAGCCGGGCTTTTTAGCTTGTATGAAGGAACCGCCACTGGCATCTAGGTGTATTTTGCATGGTGTTCATATTATTTTGTCCACCTCCTGTAGGTCTAAGTAATATTTATTTATTATTTTTTAATTACAGAAAATTTATGGATGACTGTGATGCTTATATCAAAGAAGTTTCCGAAGAAACCGTTCCTGTTAAGAAAGACGAGGAAATGGATGATACACTGGTTTTATTTGTGGAAGTCACGGACGAATCCGACGTTGATGACGATGAAGGGTACCGCATCACATGCGACAGCGAAAGCGAAAGCGGTAGTTTATCACCTACAAGAGATATGGATGTGCAATCCGATACAACGGACAATCACGAGGAAGAACAAGTAATATCAGAAATAAAAAACAGCGTGGAAGAGGCTGTGCAAAATGAAATCGTAAGTAAATATCATGATCTTGGGGGTAAACTGAACTAACCTGTGACGGGCCACCCCTCACTAGACTCTTAAGTTGTTTGATGTGGGGAGGTGGTGTCAACTTGCGAGTTATCTCCGTATCGAAAGTCGATTGAATGTATATCAGAAGGTATTTATTGTATCAGAAGGAATTTATAGTGATTTATATTGCCAGTTTGTTAACGTTTCCCGAATATGTTAGGGGTTGACGTGAATGCGGTGGCTATCTGTCTGAAGTTACGAGGGTGCATGGATAAGGATTATAGTTTGTGCTCAGAGTATCTCGTACTCGACATGGCTTGAGTCTGTAGGAGTTCAGACTGATGCTTGCTCGTCTCGATATGAGGGAGGAAGGAAGAGGTACCCAAAATGGTCGGACCCGTTGACCCAACTCGTGAGAGTAGTACCGGGCTGATTCCGCCGCTGTCTTGGGGGGGGAGTGATTATTCGGGTCCCATCAAACTTGCAGAAGGCATTTTTGCAGACGGCAATCTTGCAGACGGCATTCTTGCAGGCGGCAGTTTTGCAGAAGGCAATCTTGCAGAAGGCAGTTTTGCAAATGTCAAAATGACCTAACCTAACCTAACAGAAAAACTTAAAACATTTTTTTTAATGTTTAGTTTGATGTATAAAAGTCATCCACTACAAGGATGCCGGTAATTAATGTCACTTCGATTTTAGGGAAAGAAAAACCTAACCTAACCTAACCTAACAGAAAAACTTAAAAACTGTTCTGAAGGTTGCCGCCTGCAAGGTTGCCGCCTGCAAGGTTGCCTCCTGCAAATCTGCCCTCAACAAATTTGGAACTGTCAAAAGTGACATTTGTGCAAAATTGCCGCATGCAAAACTGGCGCCCCCCGATTATTCGAGAAATGATACCCTGGTGCCGAAAAATGATGCAATCCAAAATATTCCGAGTAAAAATGTTGTTCAATGTAACTGATTTGACAAAGTAGTTAAAATTCGAGCTAATTCAGCGCTGCACGAGGTGGAACAATGGCTGTATTGACGTCAGTGCATTTCACTGGAATTCAATGCATTTGTTGACTGGCATGTACGATACTTAAGGATCGTTACAAACCTACACCATTGATTTATATAATGCAGTGTTGTTCAACCAGTGGGTCACGACCCCCTGGGGGGTAGCGAAGAGACTCCCAGGGGGTTCTATCTAATAATAAAAATTGAAAATATTACAAAAAAAATATTATATAATGTGCACAAAATCTTTATTATATAATATGTACTATAAAACTTGCACAAATACGCCATTTTTCAACTTCAAGTCTGACGTATTAAGTGTTATGTATATTTTTTCAGGCGATCAGCGACATAGACAGATTTTCCTTCAACATTCTAGCGTCGCTCGAGAAGACGTTGCTCGAGCGATCCAAGATTCGCGAAGAGTTGAAGACGGCGGGGAGAGGCTCCTGCGAAACTTTCTGCGATAACTTCGCCCAGAAGGCCATGCAGTTTTCTCCTGTTTTAGCAGCGGAATTACAGATTGCAGTGTGCGTTTTGCTTACTAAATATATAAATATAAATGCCAAGAGGAAGCATAGCTGATTTAAGAAATAAAGTATCTGTTGGTTTTTTCCCCGACTTGTTTTCTTACTTACCTAATAGCGGAGTCAATATATAAGTCTCCTGGCAACCACACCTGGATGAGCTAAGACGCAAAATATTTGGTAGTTTTTACCCTCTGTAATCGCTCAGAAGATTTCTTTCAGATGTGGCTTATCTCGATTTATTAGAGGAACTTCTTTTTTTCTTTTCTTTTTGTCTTTATTTGAAAAAAAAACAGATTGACATCAGTCTTACGTACTAGAGATAATATTAATATTACATTGAGTTATTTGATGTAAATCTAAAAACGTTTTCTACTTATTATTAACTAGCTGACCCGTGCCCACTTCGTTGGGCGGTAAACATTTTTACTTGTGATGAAATTATGAGTGTGGTTCGGTTAGTACTCTGTGCTATGATTTATTTCCTGACTGCCAAAAGGAGGGTTATATTTTTACTGCATATGCATGTATGTATTTGCATGCCGATTTGGCTATGTCACCGGGTTTCTAATGAGCGAATGAAATGATTATGATTGAATAAATTATGTTTATTTTAATTGTTCAAAACTTCTCTGTATACTATATTAGATGTAATGTTATTATTTGGTACCATTCTTTCAGGAGTTCCAACCCGAGATACGGTCGCGATACCTATCTCTTTAACCATTTATGCAGTAAAAGGAAAATTATTTATTTTTTTATTTTATTTTATTTTATTTCTGGAAACATACAGCGCATACAATTGAAACGTGTGCATAAACATAATGTAGAAAAAGAGAAAAACATTACGCCGATAATCGTTTCCTATGAAATTAACAGATTTCCGCATATTACGCATTTGGATTTCGGCATATTAAACTTAAAAATTAATTATAAAATAAACTAAGTACATGTTAAATAGAAAATTAAAATAGAAAACCGATGGGAGAGGTAGGGAATTGGAAGTAATTAAGAAGAAGGAGTTAGACGATGGTATGTGTATATGTATATAGATATAAATAAAGATATAAATAGGTCTTATAGTGGGTATATAGATACAGATATTTATTGATGTTTATAGTTTTTTTTAGATATATAATAAATATTTATAAATATTTGTAGTAGCTACTGATAAGTTGCATGAAAATTATATAACTAAGAAAGATAGATGTTAACAAGCTCGTTAGGTGCAATTGATTTAAATAATTGAACGTCGGTTGGTTGAGGTTGAAAATGTCGATGGTGGAGAAACGAGAGTCGTACGTGCACATTATCCTATAAGCGATGGAATTTTTCCCGTAGTTGGTATTGGCACGAGAGACCTCAAAAGTGCGTGAATTACGAATTAATCGCGGAGGAACGAAAAAACGTAAGTTTGCAACAAGGTATGGACTATCTATGGTATTGTGGATAACTTTGTGTAACAGTACCATATCAGCCACAGTGCGTCGGTCTTCTAGAGCTTGAATACCGAAGTGGTCCAGTCTGCTCTCGTACGTAGGAAGACCGAAGCGTCCACGATTATTGATGTGTTTTAAAAAACGCCTTTGGATACATTCTATCCTGGTTCTGTAGACCGAATATTGCGGATTCCAAATTGAGGACGCAAATTCCACGGTACTGCGAACGTAAGCGAAATATAACATCTTCAGGACATTTATATTGGAGAAAGGTCTTGAGATACGGGTCACAAATCCTAGTGTTCTCAAAGCTCGGCTAACCATACTTTCTATATGCTGATCGAAAAGCAACTTGTGATCAATTTGTACTCCGAGGTCGCGAATACATTTTACATTAGGGATCACTTCACCATTAATGTGATAACTGAACTGCACCAAGTCTCTCTTACGGCTGAAGCTTATACTGTTACATTTAGTAGCATTTAGAGAGAGTTTATTAAGTACACAGTAGTGTGACAGGCGGTCGATATCCTCCTGTAACCGGAGGCAGTCTGCCACGTCAGTCACCTCAGCATAGATTTTCAGGTCATCCGCGTATAAAATGTGACGACCAGGTGTGAAACAAGAACTAATATCGTAAAGATAGGCGTTGAAGAGCAGAGGACCCAAGTGTGAACCCTGCGGTACCCCGGACGGATTATATACAGTAAAAGGGAAAAGTCTTTTGTTTGAGACACTTGAGACGATATATTTACTTATTTTGATAAGAATTCATAATTGTTGATAATATGACCAATAAACATGGCCTAACGATTAAAATAATTTTTTTAATATGAAAAACTACTTTTTGTGACTTAAATATAAAAGTTAGACATATGCTGTCGCTGACTTTTTTGTAGGCATTATCAAGCTCTACAACTTTTCTCTAAAACTCAATAAGTAAGAAACGTTTTCATTCAAGGGTTTTTTCTCCAACTTTGCAAATCCGACTACTACGAAAAAGCCTTTCCATTTTTCGGATTAATATATAGCCTATGACACTCACAAATAACGTGGCTTTCTATTGGTAAAAGAATTTTCAAAATTGGTTCAGTAGATCCAGAGATTACTTCCTATAACCTCACAAACTTTATATATTTATAATACAGGGTGTCTCAGAACGATCCAACTATTTCGAACACTATAATAAAAAAAATGCTTATTGTAATTAATTATTTATTGACACCAAAATGTAAACAAAGAAGGAAATTTTACTTTTTAAATGTCACATTAGCTAAGTGACGACCGTTTGTTTGGCGACACTCTTCAAACCTTTTGCGGACATTATCGAAGACATTTCGAAGAATTTGCTGAGAAATCAATCTGATTTTTTCTTCAATATTTCTTCTTAAATCTTCCAAACTTTGTGGATTGTTCTTGTAGACAACGCTCTTAAGATAACCCCACAAGAAAAAATCAAGTGGGGTTAAATCAGGGCTCCGTCGTGGCCACTCAATGGCACCCCGTCGAGAAATCACTTTTCCGGGAAACAACTCTTGCAGTGCTGCTAGCGAGTTGTTCGTGGTATGTGCCGTGGCCCCATCTTGTTGGAACCACGAGAGGCAATTGTAGTGCCTACTTTCTGTAAGTCTTAGACCAAAAAAAATGTGATTCGCGCTTCCTGATGCTAACACGAGGCTGTCGACTTACAGAATTCGCAACCAACTCGATGTTTCCAGGGATTCTCGCTGTTCTTGGACGACCATGATGAATATCGCCTAGTGTGTTTCCAGTAGCGTTGTATGCCTGGATCCATGCGAGGATAGTGGCATTACTAGGGGTTTCTCCAATCTTGCGCAATCCATAATGAAGTCAAAATAGCCGACGAACGCGAATGAGCAATCGGTTGTTCCCGAAATACGCGCGCACGCAAAATGAGCGTGGCTCTCCCGTCTAAGGCATGGCGGCAACTAAAATGTAAGAACAGATCTTGCTAGTGCTACCCCTCACTCACCTCCATTCCGCTTTTTTTGCGTCTCGTTCACTCATAAAATAGTTGGACCTTTCTGAGACACCCTGTATAGGTAGTATAGATTTAAGTATAGGTAGTATAGATTTACCTTCATTGTTATACACTTTTTCAGAACCCCCTGAAAATACAACTACTTTGCACACCGCCATACCAGAAGCACCAGAAACCTTGGAGTCACATCCACATCACTCCACTGTAGAACCCGTCGACAAAACAACCCTTCTAGTTACGGCCTCTGGATCAGTTGTTCCGTTCCAAGATACGAGTATTTTATCCCCAGAAATCATTAGACCGTTCCCAAAGGCGCCTGTACGAAAACAAACTGGTAGAGGAAGACAAGGAAAGTCACGAATTTACACAGATACGCCAGAGAAGGAAAGATTGGAACAAGTAGAAGAAGAAAAAAGAATGAAGCGAGCTAAAGTGTTTCTGAAGAAAACTAAACGACCTAAGAAAAATGAGCGTTTAGTTGAATCATCTTCAGAAAACGAAGAGGACATAATAAGTCTACATTCAGATAGTGATATCAATGATATCGAGTCTGATTTGGAGTCAATTCAGGAAATAAATTGTGAGCAGAAGAAGGTAGAGCTGTCTGCTTTTGATATTCATACTGATGATTTCGTGGTGATCAAATTAGGACAAAAGAGATGTGTTCAACGGACGTTGCACTGTGCACATTGTCTTCTGTTGGGCCAAGGTGCCATACCTCCAACATAAATCAAGTTATTCTTTTGGGCACTGCTCGTCTTAACACCATAACCGCAAAGAGCCAGATATATTCTGTCAGGGCTTTAATCGACAGTGCTAGCCAAAATAACTTTATAACCCATGCATGCTGTAAACGGTTAGGTCTAACTCCTTTGCCAAATCGCAATCATGCATTTGTGAAAGGGATAGGGGGGGAGACACATCCGGTAAACGGAATCACATGTGTTACTTTAAGTTCCCGTCATCATAATGACGTAAAATTCACCATTCAACCGCTGATCGTTGACCGAATTACGGACAAGCTGCCTAGTGCAGTTATTGATGTTTCGTCATTAAGTTACTTGCAGAATTTGCCGCTGGCTGATGACAACTTTGGCACGCCTGAACCCATTGATATGATACTCGGAGTTCAGATCTTTATGGAGATCCTATTGCAGGGAAAGATACTCGGCTCAGTAGGTCAACCACACGCACTTGAAACAAAACTGGGATATATTATCATGGGGACTGCCCCAATATCCAATTCCAGCTGTTCATTAAACAATTACGCTTTCTGATCAGTCAATAATATATCCATGGAGAGTCTCATGACAAAGTTCTGGGAGCTAGAAGAAATCCCTACATTAAAACTTCTATCACAGGCAGATCGGAAATGTGAAGAAATATACTCAAACACAACAACACGTGACACATCAGGGAGATACACCGTGGCTTTACCATTTAAGGACGATGTTGCTACACTCGGGGACTCTATACAAACCGCAACCCGACGATTCTTATCCCTCGAAAGAAAATTAGCCTTGTCGCCATCGTTGCGTCAGACATACGACGGAGCAATTCGGGAATACTTAGATAAGTGTTACCTCTCCGAGGCCCTGGAAGGCCCAGGAAACTGCGGCTATTATATCCCGCATCACGCAATTATTTGCGAAGATAAAACCACTACAAAATTGCGGATAGTAATGAACGCTAGCGCCAAAACTTCCAGCACAGTATCGCTAAATGATATTTTATATGCAGGAGTAAATCTCCAACTCAATTTGTTCAACATTCTCCTGAATGTCCGCTTATTTCCTATCGCAATAAATGCAGATGTTCGACAGATGTACTTGCAGGTGGGTATTCTGCCAGAACATAGAAAATTTCAACGCATCTTGTATAGATTTAATCCAAATGAACCCCTTACTACCTACGAGTTTACCCGCGTTTGTTTCGGCTTAAAATGCAGCCCCTTTCTTGCACTTCGCACTGTACGGCGCCTAGCCTCAGACGAATGCAGCCGCTTTCCTCTAGCGTCGGAAGTAGTGACACGAGACATATACATGGACGATGTAGTGACAAGTGTCATGACACCATCAGACGCAATCGAGTTGTCAACTCAGCTGATTAAATTATTCAAAGCCGGGGGATTTGACCTTGTAAAATTTTCCAGCAATTCACATGAACTTCTACAGAGAATCCCCGAGGAACACTGCCTTTCTCAAGCAGTGGATTTTAAAGAAGAAAATTCTATAAACATTCTGGGTCTTCGTTGGCTACCTTCGTCTGATGTATTTACTTTCGTCGTTAATCCTGAAATAACTAAATGCACAAAGCGCAACATTTTATCTTGCGTAGCCAAGCTTTGGGACGTAATGGGTTTTGTTGCACCAGTTATATTATACGCAAAGCTGCTAATCAAACTTTATGGCTTCTAAAATTGGACTGGGACGATATGCCTCCTCAAAACATCATTTCTGCATGGTCACAATTCCAAGCAGAATTAACAGAGTTAGAACGCCTGGAAATACCTCGACACTTAGGAGTTACATCAAACGTCACCCTAACTTTAATTGGATTTGGAGATGCAAGTGAAAAGGCCTATGGAGGCGTGGTTTACTTACATGTTTCTTACGCAGATCACAGGCCAAACAAGCTCACTATAGTCTGTGCAAAGTCTGAAATCGCTCCACTAAAGGTTGTATCTCTTGCACGCCTGGAGTTATGCGCAGCTCTCTTACTTTCAAAATTGTTAAAGGTAGTTGTCGATACGTACAATCCGCGTTATCGACTCAAAAATATATTCGCTTTCTCTGACTGCCGTCGCTCTAAGTTGGATTCATTCATCTCCGCATCGGTGGCACACCTTTGTGTCAAACCGAGTCGCAAAAATTCATGATAACCTCCCCGCATCCACATTTTACCATATATCAGGTAATGAAAACCCTAGCGATTGTTTGAGCAGGGGCTTATTACCTTCTCAACTAATTGATCACCCGCTCTGGCTACATGCGCCACCATGGCTCCAGTCAGATTCAAGTGTTTGGCCTATCCAACCATTTACTCACGACAAGCAGGTAGCAGTTCCTGAGGAAAAAACAGTGGTGTTAAGCACAACATCAGCTGAAGAACCATTAATGTAGGTACACATTAGCCAAACAAGTTTCTTCGTGGTCTAGACTACTCCATATAGTTGTCTATGTACTTCGCTTTACAAAGAAGTTACCAAGATCGACCAAAATGACAGTTTCTGATTTAGATGCTGCAGAATCTCGCATTTTAATGGCAGTTCAAACGGTACATTTTTCGGAAGATATGAAAACCATACAAAGAAACCAACCAGCGTCAAGCGCTCTACGCAAGCTCAACCCTCACTTAAAGGATGGTCTACTTCGAGTAGGCGGTAGACTGGCGAACGCTGAGCTGAGTGAGGAAAGTAAGCATCCAGTTTTATTTCCTAAGCGCGATCATGTAGTCAATCTAATTATAGATTACTACCACAGTCGGTACATGCACACTGGTCCCCATTTATTGATGTCGTTACTGCGGCAACAATTTTGGATTCTGTCTGCACGAAACATTGTAAGAAAACGCATTCAAATGTGCAACACATGTTTCAAAACGAACCCTAAAGTGGTATTTCCGATAATGGCCGATCTGCCAGCATGTCGCGTACCTACGTCAAGCAAAACCATTTTGCCAGACGGGAGTTGATTATGCCGGTCCTTTCACAATAGTACTCAATCGTTATCGCGGGTGTCGCGCACAAAAGGCATATGTATGCCTCTTCGTATGTCTAGTAACCTGCGCTCTTCATCTCGAACTTGTCTCTGATTTAAGCACAGAAACATTTCTAAATGCATTCAAACGCTTCTTATCCCGGCGAGGTCCGTGTAGTACCATGTACTCAGACTATGGGACTAACTTCATAGGAGCAAAGTTTCACCTGGACTCTTTGTATTCATTTCTCGCTTCGGACGAATATAATGATGTTATAAATAAACACCTCACGTCTTCCAAGATTGAATGGAAATTGAATCCACCACGTGCCCCACATTTTGGTGGTATATGGGAGGCAAATGTCCGTTCTGTAAAAACTCATCTCCACCGAGTAATTGGTACGCAAATTTTAACATATGAAGAGTTATACACCGTCCTCGCTCAAATAGAAGCCCTCTTAAATTCACGTCCACTTTCATTATTAAGTGGTGATCCATCAGAGCCACTCGCACTAACGCCCGCCCATTTCCTAACCTTAACACCACTAACCTCGCTACCAGCTGCCTCTGTATCAGAACAACCACTTTCTATGATCAAACGCAAATTTATGCTGGACCAAATGGTGCAAAATTATTGGTCTCGTTGGAGTCTGGAAAATCTATATACCTTGCAAGTACGGCAGAAGTGGAATACCCCGTCTCATCCCACTGTCAAAGGGATGGTCGTCCTTGTGAGGGAGGATAACTCTCCGCCTCTTCATTGGCCTTTATGAGTAATAGAAGAAATTTATCCCGGCACAGATGCCGTAACTCGAGTGGTTCTTGTCCGGACCAAGTCTGGGGTTTACAAGCGACCGGTCATAAAGATCTGCCCTTTACCAACTCAATAAACTTTCAATTAGAATTACTGCATCCCGCACAAACCAATAAAACCGCAAATGTTTAGTTACTTATAATTTTACCAACCGCATTTTTAGTGTTAAGTTATACTCTTTAGCCATTTAGATCAGCTGACATAATAACCGCTTTATAATAAATTCATCACATTGCTTCATTGAGAACACACACAGGGTCGATTGGTGCATTCAAGTTAATAGATTGGGAAATAATTCTCACATGACATAAAGGTTTATACCTTTCATGTGAAAGGGGTCCTTTCAAGGCCGGGGGAATGTTCACGCCAGTGAGGTTTGTGTGAGAATTAGCGTAATTTCCCATCTCCTAATCCTTGTCTAATCAAAGAAAATCCCTTTTATAAATTCTTCCGCTCCAATCAATATTGTCGGTACCCATTTAAACATGCCGCGACGCCGCGCCGATCTGAACCGCCCAGCGCTACGGATCGCCCCGTCGGAACGACGCCGCGACGGGTAGGATATTTGTTGATTTGGCTGGGCGCGTGGTCGCTCCGCAACAACAGACGAGATTATCGTTTTTTCTCGCCGCAAACCGCCGCATCGCATCACACAAACTTATGTGTTGATTAGCCCGCATTGCGATTCGTGTGAAACCTCAGTGAGTGACAATTAAACGAGAAGCAGAAGTGGTGCAGTCCAGCACCACAGACGGAACAAACAAAACCGTAAGTACCAACATCCTGTCTTTCCACTTTAAATATCCGCTCCTGGGTACTAAGGTACACCAGGTGGTCCTTCTAGCTAGCAAACTCACACGGATCTCACGCAAAATCATAAACCGCCTAGAGTGCTCTTCTGAGTAACGAGACCAGACCTCTAGGTACCCGCATCATCAATACATATAAAACAAAGTCGGGTTTGTTCGAACACTTATCAGTGGCTAATTACCTCGCGAATAACAGCGAGGACTTTGTCCTGGTGGTAAGTGTACCGTCCTTGATCTAAGGCCGCCGTGCAGCCAGCTAGAATATGTCTAGCTGTGCAAGGAGTACTGCTATAAAGAAGACATGAACTTTGCCACGTCCTTAAAATGAGGTTTTTAGACGATGACCGAATTGTGTCTGCTTTAAACTTTTCAGCGGTTTGCCCACTCAATTCAAAACTCTGGCCAGGGAAGGGAATCAGCGATTATTCAAAAAACAGCTTAAGAAGCATCCGATTAGCGAGGAATACTATAATTTAGATTTTATAAGGTACTGTTCATCATGATTGGAGGTATTTAGCCCGATACCCGCCACGTCGGCCACACGTCTTGGCGAGCTCCACACTTTCAGAAAAATATTTCCATTTCCTAGGCTTGTGGCAACCTGGTCGGGTTACTTAGCCGCCGAATTGCACTATATTCACTAAATTTATTATTTAATTATTATTTATTGTTGAGAAAATTTCAAAATATATGTTGACGCGAATTCCATACTTCGGCCTGCAACTCGGCCTGTAAAATAGGAGAAAGTTTCAAGGCAGTCTGAGCGAAGTCATCGCAGTACTTTTGGCACGAGTTCTTTGCGGTGGCCTTCAACTCTTCGCGTATCTTGCATATTATTATGACAATTTCTTGCAGGTACACCGACGAAACCCACCTTAAAGAATGGAAAAAAACGCAGGATGCAGGCAAACAAAGAACGCGGTTCCGGAAGCGTCTAAAAAACTTGCCCGCAACCTCACCAGATTAAAAAGGGACAAAATCCGTAAAGTCATAGGTACTATGACAGGTCACTGTCCCCTGAACAAACACCTGTTTCCCATAGGTGTGACAGACAGCCCTCTATGCAGAGGATGCATGGAGGAAGAAGAACCGCCACAGCATGTGCTCATGGAATGCAGGAGCATGGCAGAGCAACGGGCAAAAATACTACAATCTCCAGCACCTGTCCCGGAGGCCTGTAGCAACCCAAACAGGCAGCTAACCTCCTGGGACAGCCTGGGTTGGCTGGAGTAACATAAATAGAAACATGAGCCACGCACAACGGCCCAATCAAGAGGCCAAGTGCGGGAAATAGCCCAGACAAACTAACTAACTATGACAATTTCTTACAACCAACCCTACTATGACGTGTTTATATGTATGTATGCGTGTAACATGTGTGTAAGTGTGTGTCTTGTTATTGAATTCGATCGACAGAATTGAAAATGCAATTCCTTCGATCGATCACAATTATTTAGTCGCACTATAATTTACGTAAATATTACGCGCGGCACTTGCGCGGTGATGGGAGATCAACCGACATAGACCCTGCGTCGACGAGCGCCAGAGCGAGAATGATTTTAGACCGTTCAAGGCACACGATTTTATACTTACTTTGAAAAATTATTACAATAAAAGATGAAGACGGATATTTTTTCTTTTTGACACATTTATAGTGCAATCATTCTTCTTACGTATAAAATTATTTATGTTGTCAAATGACTTCTAGATTATGAGATATAACGTATTTTGTTGTAGTCAATTTCTAGATTATTGACTTTCTTAGACGTGATAAAAATACAAGTTGTAACAAAAATCCAAATTTGCGTGACATGTTCTGTTTCAAAAAACATGTTGCACGCATTGCAACATGTTTCGCTTGTATTTCTCGTGTTTTGTCATATTGGTCTTACTCAGTTTTCGAGTTGTTTCGGAATCATGGGTCACAATCTCAAAACAATTTCCAAAACCATATAAAATTGCTAAAAGCTTTGACAGTTGGATCTGTCATAATAATGATAGCCGTATTGCACAGCCCAATAAAAAATTACCCTTCTGGTGTTCTTGCCATGACAAAAAAAACAAGGGATTTACTTAAACAATCGAGTTCAAAAACAATTTTAATAAATATAATAAATATTACCTAAAATATTACTATTTTAGTGAACATGAGTAGCTATGAGTTTTTTTTTAAATCTCCTAAAGTTGGTATAACTGCAGGCAGTCCAGTCTGTCCAATCTAGTCACACTTCATTGAGGGCATCATTTTTTTCAAGATGGCGCGAGGAAGAGTACTTCTAACTCGCGCCGGGCGACAAAAAACCCGTTAAAAGCCGGGTGATCCGCGAGTTGTGTGCACCAGGAGTGCGGCGTTTTTAAAGTTATGTGAACAAGTTCTCAATTTTCGGTAAGCGTTTAATTCTTTTCGGGATTCAATTAGATAAACGAGTTTTGTAGTAATGGTGTGTTTCTCTTTTCGTCACAGCGGGTTTTTGGCTGTGCCGCCTTTTTTACTTTCCAATTTAATTTCTACAATAAATCGGCCCACCGCGCCTTGATATTTTTCTCGCCTGGATGTCCGTTTGAACGGAAAAACTTATCAATTTACATTTCTGAAGTCTACCACATGTATGGAGAGGAGATAGGAGGAACTACCTGCAAAATAAAAGGATCTTGTTTTTATAACTTTACATTGTAGTTTTATTTTAAAATTGCGAAGGTTTATTCTCTGTCTTGCCAAATTTAGTGACAAAGTAAATTCTTTCCCCGACCCTGGGGTTGTTTTTTTTATTTTCGGTCATAACCTAACCTATGGTATTTTTTCTTTTTCGCGTTTTAAATAAACGCGATGGCGCTCTTGTTTCTTTCGGTATAACGCGATTGGATTGTTAATCCTACGTTATAAATTGATGATTATGATTTTAAAGTCGAACTTTTCTTAATACGTTTTAAATTTCACGATATGTTCCTTCATATTAATATTTCCTACCTTCTTACCTAGTAATAATAATTGGTGTAATATTACTTCAAAATTGAGTCTTTGCGCGTCATCTAGAAATCGCGCTTTCGAAATCTACTGTTTACTAAGTCAATTATCCAATTTTATAATAATTATCCAATAGAGATAAAATAAATATATATGGTGTTTACGATGACTGAAGTCAAAAGAAGCTAAACCGATTAATTATATGACCAAAATCACTTCAAAAACTACCAAGTTCTTGATTTACGCATGAAAAATGCTAACACGCTCTTAATTAGATCCCAAAGGAAAATGGTGACCCAGCCAGGAATCGAACCCGGGACCTTACAACGTAAGATCAGGCGTCCTAATCACTATGCCACCGGGCCGTGTGCCTTTTTGTTAAATAATTATTTTGATTTGTTTTATTATTTTTGACTATTTACAATTTCTGACAATTGAATACCATTTATTATTATTATTCCAGTGACCATTCTAGTACCTTTTAGTTAAATTGTTTTTTTATTAAAATTATTTACGATTATTATACGGGGTGTTATTACAGCACGGGCTTTTTTTTCTGTGGGTGAATCAGTACGACGTAGTAAGCAACTTTTGATAAAATTTTTTGGAAAAAAAAAAAAAAACTTTTTTTTTTGAAAATTTGTTTTTTTTATTTTCTTTTTAACTCTTGGAGTAAATGGGTATTTTCATGGATGCATCTGTCTCTTTTGCAGGATTTTCGGCGACATCGACTTAAAGTACTGTAACTACGAAACTACTACACCAATCATAAAAAGAACAACTGCACAATGATTGCATTGAAATTTCGAATATAGAATATTGAAATATCATTTTGTAAAACAATTAGATAATTATGAATAAATATGAGAACGTCAAAGAAGTGAAAAAAACGCGCGACCAGATTTGGTCGACTCGTACTCAACGGATAATTGTTTCGCGACCAGATTTGGTTGACTCATACTCAACGGGTTAAATATTATGAAAAGCTATGATCACTATGCGCTATCTAGCGGTTGGTAAAATGTCGCTGATATTGTTTATTTACGACTTATTACCTACCGCTAGATGGCGCAGCACGCTCAAACGCTTCTCAAACCTTTATTTAACAGTCAACTTCTTCAAACTTTCAAATTTAAAAAAAAAAACAAAAAAAAAAATCCAAAAAAAAAATTTTTTTTTGTTTCTTTTCCATTTTTTTTTATTAAAAGTTGCTTACTACGTTGTACTGATTCACCCACAGAAAAAAAAGCCCGTGCTGTAATAACACCCCGTATTACAAATTGATTATTATTTCAATACTTTTTACTACTAATTTTTAGATCATTGTAAGTATAGGAAATTTATTTTTGTGCAATTTAGCCCGGCGCGAAGTAGCAAACTGAAAATCTGTAAAACCGAATGCTATAATGTTGCTATTTATTCTCATTGTTGTTTATCCCTTGATTGTGTATTAGGTATCAGTCTGTTAACTTTGAAATATTTTAATACTAGCTGACCCGGTGAACTTCGTACCGCCTAACGTCAATGAATGCCGTGTTACAGAGTAGCTGAAATTAATTTATGATTTTATGAAAGTAATACAATGAATACAAAATAAATATTAAGTTCACTACTTTATTAAGATAATAACACAAAAAGAAACATAAAAGTACAAATAATAATTATATCAATCGATTGAATTAAACTATTTACGTATTATAAATAGGATAGAAAACGAATTTACCGCGTGAAATTTGTAGCACCCGACGTTTCGGTGACAACGGCGGCTGCAACGGCCCTGGACAACGGCGGCTGCAAAGTCACCGAAACGTCGGGTGCTAGAAATTTCACGCGGTAAATTCGTTTTCTATCCTATTTATAATGTCAAACAACCGCGATAGTCTTTGATTTTATATTTACATATTGTGCAGCATTGGATGCACTCGGTTTAATTCTCTTCATTGAAGCACCTTGTGATATACGACATCTTTTGTTTTTTTATTAGTTTTTTTATTAGGAACAAATAAAGCGGATGATTTTTCGACACATGAACATGCCACGTATAACTGACCATGAGAAAAACACGGATTTACATTTTGTATGGGAAAATGTTTTTTCTTTTATTTTAATTTTTCGTCAATTTTCCAATTTTTGTTTTTAATATTTATTCTGCTATTCGGTAAGGAGACAAATACAACAAATCAAAAACCATGAAAATCGGTCCAGCCGTTCTCGAGTTATAAGTGTTCGAACAAACCCGACTTTGTTTTATATATATAGATATAGAATAATTTTCAACAATCTGTAAAGATATTAGAAAAATAAATTGAAATTGAACATATCTTTTGAATAGCTCCCGAGCGAGGTTACTGGGATCTGGAAGTGTATGTCATTTTATAAATAATACAATGAAAAATCAAAATAAACATTTATTTCTCTTGTCAGCTGGGATTCCGCTTGGCATTTGTAATCATAAATTTTCTAAGTAAATTCCATACTTCGGCCTGCAACTCGGCCTGTAAAACAGGAGAAAGTTTCAAGACAGTCTGAGCGAAGTCATCGCAGTACTTTTGGCATGAGTTCTTCGCTGTGGCCTTCAACTCTTCGAGTATCTTGCTTTGCTCCAGTATTGTTTTTTCAAGTGATGATAGAATGTTGAAGGAAAATTGATCCACTTCGCTGATCACCTGAAAGAATATAATTAAAATGGTGTTGGTTAAATGGAAAGGACGACGGGCAAAAATGTATGGACCCTCACCTAGAGACCAATAACGATGAGTGATACGTCATTAGAAAGGTATTGTTATGGAGGATAGTTCTTGTCCCCTTTGTAGCAACACCCCTTGCACAGCTAGACATATTCTAGCTGGCTGCAAGGTGGCCTTGGATCAAGGACGGTACACTTACCGCCATGACAAAGTCCTTACTGTTATTCGCGAGGTAATTAGCCTCTCAGTGGCTCGTGCCAACAAGGGTTCCACAGTATCCTCCAAACCCCCAATATAGTTTGTGCGGGTTGGCTCTAAAGGCAAAAAACATCTCACTGCAAAACCTTTCTCAATAATCGAGAAAGCTTCAGATTGGATTATGGAGGTCGATTCGGTCTCTAAGCAGTATAAATTCCCTGAAAGTCTCGGATGCACAGCCCTGCGTCCAGATATAACTCTTTACTCTCTATCTCGGAAAATGGTCCTTATCGTAGAATTAACTGTTCCATGGGAATCAAATATCCCAAAAGACCACGAGTACAAATTAAATAAATACCATGATCTTGCAAATGCCGTAACCCGGAACGGCTTCACTGTTCACCTTCACGCGGTGGAAGTTGGCGCTCGCGGCCTGCCAGCTAAATCTCTATTTCACCTCTTTAAAGATCTTGGCCTTTCCAGAAAAATAATCAACTCTCCTAGAAAAATTATCTAAAACCGCGATTTGCGCATCTCAAATTCTATGGCTTCGAAGGGGGAGTGAATGGGTGGCAAGGAGAACGCTCACATGTGGCAAGACAGCTGTCCTCAGCCGGTCGTTAGTCCGGAATCCACTGCTCACCCCCCAGAAGCGTAAAAAAATAGTATTATGATGGGCCCGACTCCGGTCGGTGAATTCCATGGCAGCTCCGTTTGTATTTATTTATATTCTACAACTTTTTCTAGGGCGAAAAAATTCAAATCGCTGTGGGAAAAAAGTTATGGATAAAAAATAAAAAAGACATAGTTTTTATCGACTTTGGGTGTCAAGGATAAATAATAAATAAATGATTTGACAAATACATAATAAATAAATGATACATAATAAATAAATGATAATAATAAATAAATGATTTGATAAATCATTTATTTTAGTTAGGAGTTGAAATAGTTAAGAGAGCAAACTCACTTCTATATTTGATAAGAAAAGCTTTTTCCACTATCACCAGTGAACTTTTCCTCAAGCTCTATAAAACCTACATTCGCCCGCTCCTCGAATACTCCTACCAGGTATGGAATCCTTACTTTCGGAAGGATATAGAGCACCTGGAAAGAGTTCAGAGAAGAGCAACAAAGTTGGTGCTATCGTTGAGGAACAAACCATATGAAGCACGACTGAAAGAACTTCGCCTGACGACATTAGAGGAACGTAGGCAGCGAGGAGACTTAATAGAAAGCTACAAAATGCTTTAGGTTATTACAGTGTGCCCAACCTAGAGAGCATGTATACCCAGAACACCAATAAGCAACTGCGTGGACACTCGTTGAAGCTAAATAAGACAATTGCAGCATCGAACCCCAGGAAATATTTTTTGACAAATCGTGTAGTGGATGCTTGGAATGTGTTGCCAGAGGATGTGATCAGTGCTATCTCTGTCAATAGCTTTAAAAATAAACTGGACAATTTTCTTAGTGCAAAACAGTCACAAGTTTAAAAACAAGTGCATGTGATATACACGCATCAGCGTTAAGCTGCTAGTGTATAATATAATAATAATAATAATAAATACATGATTTTACAAGGATAAATAATAGTTTTCAAGGTTCACAATAATAAACACTCTTATAAAATTAAAAGCACGATTTATTGTGAAAACACGATCTGTGTTTAGAACTATGGTTTATCAATAATAATGGTTTTCATTTCATTTTGCACACATTGGATATGTTTATTAATGAAAGAGTTTAAAAAAAAAGGTTTTTTTTTTTTTTAATAATTTAGGTAAAAAACAGTCATAAACAATTGTTTTAACAAATACACTTAACCCCTCAGGCCTCGATTGGCCGATATCGGCCACAGAACGATTCAGAGTGACGGCCCCGTTTTAATTTAATTTTAATTTAATTTGTTTTATTTTATTATGTTTTATTATTTTAATATGTTTTATTTTAATTATGGATACAGTGGTTTGGCAGTAATTAATGTTTTGGTGAGACAGTGTTATAATTCAATTTTTTTACTAATTTTTACTAAAAAATTTTGGGACATCAATTTTTCAATCGGCTGAGGGGCCGAGGCCTGAAGGGTTAAACAAATAGACCTACATTACCATTAATTTTAACAAAACTTGTAAATGTAGCCACAATAATAATAAATAATAAATAAATACAAACGGAGCTGCCATGGAATTCACCGACCGGAGTCGGGCCCATCATAATACTATTTTTTACACTTCTGGGGGGTGAGCAGTGGATTCCGGACTTACGAACCGGCTGTGGTAGGTTTAGGACAGCTGTCTTGCCACATGTGAGCGTTCACCTTGCCACCCATTCACTCCCCCTTCGAAGCCATAGAATTTGAGATGCGCAAATCGCAGTTTTAGATAATTTTTCTAAGAAAGAGTTGATTATTTTTCTGGAAAGGCCAAGATCTTTAAAGAGGTGAAATAGAGATTTAGCTGGCAGGCCACGAGCGCCAACTTCCACCGCGTGAAGGTGAACAGTGAAGCCGTTCCGGGTTACGGCATTTGCAAGATCATGGCCTTCAATGCCAGAATGATTGGACAACAATTGGGGACTTTTGCATTCCGCCTCCAATGCACTGGAAGGTAATTCTCTATGACTGGACGCCAGAGATGCTGAAATTTTATTTGAATGCCTTTCAGCATACACTTCCAGACCCCAGTAACCTCGCTCGTTGGAGCTTTGCCGAGGATAGTTCTTGTCCCCTCTGTAGCAATACCCCTTGCACAGCTAGACACATTCTAGCTGGCTGCAAGGTGGCCTTAGATCAAGGACGGTACACTTACCGCCATGACAAAGTTCTCGCTGTTATTCGCGAGGTAATTAGTCTCTCAGTGGCTCGTGCCAACAAGGGTTTGACAGTATCCTCCAAACCCCCAATACAGTTTGTGCGGGATGGCTCTAAAGGCAAAAAACATTTAACTACAAAACCTTTCTCAATAATCGAGAAAGCTACAGATTGGATTCTGGAGGTTGATTCGGTCTCTAAGCAGTATAAATTCCCTGAAAGTCTCGGATGCACAGCCCTCCGTCCAGATATAACTCTTTACTCTCTATCTCGGAAGGTGGCTCTTATTGTAGAATTAACTGTTCCATGGGAATCAAATATCCCAAAAGACCACGAGTACAAATTAAATAAATACCATGATCTTGCAAATGCCGTAACCCGGAACGGCTTCACTGTTCACCTTCACGCGGTGGAAGTTGGCGCTCGTGGCCTGCCAGCTAAATCTCTATTTCACCTCTTTAAAGATCTTGGCCTTTCCAGAAAAATAATCAACTCTTTCTTAGAAAAAATATCTAAAACTGCGATTTGCGCATCTCAAATTCTATGGCTTCGAAGGGGGAGTGAATGGGTGGCAAGGTGAACGCTCACATGTGGCAAGACAGCTGTCCTAAACCTACCACAGCCGGTTCGTAAGTCCGGAATCCACTGCTCACCCCCCAGAAGTGTAAAAAAAATAGTATTATGATGGGCCCGACTCCGGTCGGTGAATTCCATGGCAGCTCCGTTTGTATTTATATATTTAATTTGTACTCGTGGTCTTTTGGGATATTTGATTCCCATGGAACAGTTAATTCTACAATAAGAGCCACCTTCCGAGATAGAGAGTAAAGAGTTATATCTGGACGGAGGGCTGTGCATCCGAGACTTTCAGGGAATTTATACTGCTTAGAGACCGAATCAACCTCCAGAATCCAATCTGTAGCTTTCTCGATTATTGAGAAAGGTTTTGTAGTTAAAAGTTTTTTGCCTTTAGAGCCATCCCGCACAAACTGTATTGGGGGTTTGGAGGATACTGTCAAACCCTTGTTGGCACGAGCCACTGAGAGACTAATTACCTCGCGAATAACAGCGAGAACTTTGTCATGGCGGTAAGTGTACCGTCCTTGATCTAAGGCCACCTTGCAGCCAGCTAGAATGTGTCTAGCTGTGCAAGGGGTATTGCTACAGAGGGGACAAGAACTATCCTCGGCAAAGCTCCAACGAGCGAGGTTACTGGGGTCTGGAAGTGTATGCTGAAAGGCATTCAAATAAAATTTCAGCATCTCTGGCGTCCAGTCATAGAGCATTACCTTCCAGTGCATTGGAGGCGGAATGCAAAAGTCACCAATTGTTGTCCAATCATTCTGGCATTGAAGGCCAATAGCATGAGCCATACTCTTGCTGTCGTAATCTCCCCGCAAAAGAGACTTCTTCAAGTCCACGTCGCTCGTGGTTGTACTGCCATACGCCAGACCAGTGCCATTCTGGCTGATTCCAGTAAGGAACCTTTTGTGGAAGTCTACGCGGGCTTGTAGTTCATTTGAATCACTACAGCCACTTATTACGTGCTTCGATATTGCCGGATCTTTGGAATTGCACAGAATCGAGTTTTTGGTTATTCTGGAGTTGGCGTAGAGCAGAGAGGGCAGTTTAAGCGCTAGCCCAAAATTTTGTTTGGACCTGAAGAGAGTCGAGGGGTCAGCTGGTTTGGCTAAGGACAGCCAGGATTTTAAACTAGATGTCACCAGTGCATCTAGACGGGACAGTTGGGTTTTGGTAAAATCGTAAATAAGAAAGGGCCATGACAAATGTGACGTTAGATAATTGTCATAGATCCAGGCCTTACGAGGGCCAGAAATTAGCAAGGCATCTATTTTCGCCAGGCAACTTTTGAAATGCTCTATAACATGATCGCCCGAGACGTCTTTTCCCTGATGGGTGATTTTGCTGCCGAGGAATTTGAAATGATTGTTTGGGTCTATAAGGGAGATATTAGAGCCCTTATAGACCAATTTGGGGTCATAGGATGTAAATTTTGTGCCCATGCGGGCGAGTCCAAGGCAAAAACATTTGGAGGGCTTCACTTTTATACAGCCTGACCAGTCGCAGAAAAGCTCCACTTTCTGTAATAGCAGGGAAAGCTGCTTGGGGCTTCTGGTGATGAAAGTTAGGTCGTCGGCAAAAGCGAGGCACGACGAGGTGTATTGGCCGTCTGTTTTAAAACGGTAGCCCCACTTCCTGTCAAACTGGCTCAGGCTTTCCAGAAGTATATTAAAAACTATATTAAAAATCGTCGGGGAGAGGCAACAGCCCTGAAATAGTCCAATTGGATATGGTATAGAGCGGGTAGTCCATTCTTGCGTTTTAACATGGAAAGTCTAAAAGTAAATTTCTAGTCGGATCGAACTATTTTCATTTAGTACGAGTACCTAAATTATTAGCTGTAAACTAAAAGCAATGGAACAACAAATCACTCAATTGTTTCCTAAACGTAATTAACCCCTCCTCTCGCGAAGTAAAAATTCAGCTATCACTTTTGCCCGCGATATTTTCACGCGTAAAATCGACGCGAGTCGACGACCTTGATACAAACGACCATAACTTGTAAACCACTATACGGATCATAAGAAAAATTACTGTAAAATGAGCATTGAAATTTGACATATAAAAAATTATAACCTGGAAATTGGGGGAGTCGGCCGATGGTCCCGCAAGGGATGTTAGGGAGTTATATAAACTTGGTTCTCGAGTTTCACTTAGAGAAAAATTCAGAGAGATAAATATTCTTACTGTTGCATCACAATATATATATACGAAAATCTGTTGTATGTCCACAAGAATATTGACAAGTTTAAAAAAAAAGTGACACTCATAATGTTAATACTAGACATAAGCATAACCTTGTTGTACGTGCTACTCGTCTCCACAAAATAAGCAATTCTTTTTTGGGACAATGTATACGCTTCTATAACAAACTTCCTCATACTATTAGAGAACTATCTGTAAATAAGTTTAAAGCCACCATCAAAGCAAAATTGTATAAAAAGGCATACTATACAATATCTGATTATGTAAATGACAAAACGGCTTGGGAGTAAGGCTTGGACGCATCATAAGAACATAAATTAAAAATAATATTTAATTGTGTCTATATGAATAAAGAACATTTTGATTTTGATTTTTGATTTTTTGACCGGGTTAATGACAAGTCTGAGAATATATCTATGTCGGACTGAGAATATATCTATGTCGTTCAAAACTTCATTATAACGCACATGCAAGGGCGTCTGAAGAAGGTATTTTTTGCATAGTTTGAATGAAAAGAGGGAATATAAAAATTTTTGAACGTGAGGAGGAAGACCGCGGAATTTTACAAAGATTTTTTTCCAAAAGCGGTGCAGAGTTGATGTGGTTATGAATAATTTTATATAAGAAAATGCTGACGAAGAATTTTCGTCTTGAATACGGAAAATGCATTTTGTGTGTTGTTACTCTCTCTGCGTAGTCGGTGCAGAGGCTACCTGTCCGAAAGTCTATTGTTCATATAAATCAAGATAATTGTTTTTATAAGAGTATTTTTATTTAGGTGAGTATTATTAAGGACCTTGAAAAATTTTCCTTATCCTCGAAAAAAATATTATTTATCATGTATAACACCCAAAGGAGATAAAAAATATTTTTATTTTTCCCACAGCGATTTGAGAATATTTTTTTTTCTCTTTACTTATTAAAAAAATTGGATAAATAATAAAACAGTGACAAAAAGTTTTTTTTTTCAAATCGTCGCCATTTTGCGTAAAACAAGAATATCTTTCTTTCCAATGTCCGGGCCATAGCAACGTCCTTACTAATCAAGTTTTTTTAAATTTTCTTTGTTTCGTAACACTGCAAGGGTTGGAATCATGTCAACCAGGATGCACCTTTTTTTCATTAGTCCCCACTTCACTATCCTTTAACTCTGAATTTTTGTTTTTTTTTGTTGGTAATTTCTTTTTTGTATTCTTGAAACGTCAATGAACATTTTGTAAAAAAATGGATTGTAAAAATGTTTGTTTTTTTTATCCTCAGAAAAACGACTAAAATTTTGTCCTATAGACCAGAATAATCCCTTAACTTCGCTCCATGTGATGCAGAACGACCTAATGCCATTAAAACCCCCTGGGGTAACGGGTTCACCAGTTGATAAATTTAACCGGTTGAAGATACAATAATCGACCTGTAGTAAAGTGTAGTATATTTACTTTCAATTTCATCTTGACTGCATCTTTCAAGCATCCCTTTATATCTGATATAACTTGCTCTTCTTCTGGGTAATCAGTCTTGGTAGTTTGTGCGCTATATCAACTGTCATATCATATCATATCGTGGTCTTTTGGAATATTTGATTCCCATGAATCAGTTAATTCTACAATAAGGACCATCTTCCAAGATAGGAATTAAAGAGTTATATCTAGACAGAGGGCTGTGCATCCGAGACTTTCAGGGACTTGATACTTTTAGAGACCGAATCGACCTCCAGAATCCGATCTGAAGTTTGGTCGATTATTGAGAAAGGTTTGAGAAATAATTGACCGTTAAAAGTGTAGTATATTTACTTACAAGTTCATTTTGAACTGCATCTTCCACGCTTCCCTTTATATCTGCTATAATTTGTTTTTCCCCTGGATAATCAGTCTTCGTCGATTGTGCGTCTATATCAACTGTCGTATCTCCGTCTATATCAACTGTCGTACCTCTGTTTATATCAACTGTCGTAACTCCGTCTATATCAACTGTCGTATCTCTGTCTATATCAACTGTCTTATCTCCGTCATTGCCGATTGTTATGGGTGATGATACGTGGCCGTTGTCTCTGTCGCTTGACAATCGCCGCTCATCTTCACCCGCCGACCAATCTGATTCATCCGAGCCTTCCATTACATAAACCACTGTGTCTCTTTTTATTTTAACAATAACAGGAACATTCTCTACCACTTCAATGTACGCATCATAGTCGTCAGGAGGCTCTCTGAAATATAAAAACAGTAAAATCATTAATTATATATGGTATTAGATTGCTCAATGCCATAGTACATTTTGGCAACCGTTCTGCGCTGACGACAGTGGCGCTGAATGTGTTGTCTGCCAAAACTAATAGCAATTTATCTATAGCTAGCTGACCCGTGCCCACTTCGTTGGGCGGTAAAAAGTTTTACTTGTGATGAAATTATGAGTGTGGTTCAGTTAGTACTGAGTGCTATGATTTATGTCCTGACTGCCAAAAGGAGGGTTATATTTTTACTGCATATGTATGTATGTATTTGCATGCCAATTTGACTATATTACCGTTATTTGTTAGTGTCTTCTTGTGAGTGTCTTATTTGTGAGTGTCGTATCTCTTTAACCATTTATGCAGTAAAAGGGAAAAGTCTTTTGTTTTTAAACACTTGAGACGATAAATTTACTTATTTTGAAATGAATTCATAATTGTTAATAATATGAAAAAAAAACATTACCTAACAATTTATTTATTTTTTTTAATATAAAAAACTACTTTTTGTATTTAAAAATTACTTAAATATAAAAGTTATACATATGCTGTTGCTGACTTTTTTGTAGGCATTATCAAGCTCTACAACTTTTCTCTAGAACTTAATCATATATATCTCTCATCGTTAAGGCAGCGTTAGTTAGAAACGTTTTCGTTCGACGGTTTTTTCTCCGACTTGCTTTGCAAATCCAACTACCACGAAAAAATCTTTTCATTTTTTGGATTAATATATGGCCTATGACACTCACAAAACGTGGCTTTCTATTGGTAAAAGAATTTTCAAAATGGGTTCAGTAGATCCAGAGATTACTTCCTACAACCTCACAAACTTTACCTCTTTATAATATTAGTATAGATAACATTGATAATTAATGTTTTTTTTTATAAAGGACATATTGAATATAAAAACCAAATAATTTAACCAATGATGACAATAATAACATTCAATTATTAGAGCCATCTATCACATTGAATAGGCTGTTACATCACAGAAATAATATGGAGATTAAAATGCCATCTATTAGTTTTTTAAATATTAAAGCTCGTAATGATTTTGTATTGGAACCTATATACGAAATTAAAAATTGAAATCTTTATGTAAATAATATTAAAATAATGAGAGCTATGATTTAAAAATTCGTTTGTTACTATATTAAAATTTTATTTCAAGATAGGATACCATATCGGCGTTTTTAAAGTGTCACCTATAGTGAACTGCCATATTGACTTACCACGAATGCTGCCATATTGAACATAAGAGAAGGGGACTCAATGTTCGGAACTATCAGTGCCATCTATACGTTGCGTTTCTTAGTAAAATCCTAGCTTCCAAAACGAAATACGTCATTGCAATCTTCTACCCTTCTTCTTCTTCTTCCTCAGCCTGGCTTAGTCCACTCCTGGACGTAGGCCTCTTCCTTCTGCTTCCATGTCTGTCTGTCAGCTGCTGCCCTCAGCCAGTTGGTCCCTGCTGCTTTCCTGATGTGGTCCGGCCATGATAGTTGTGGTCTCCCTACGCCTCGCTTTGTAGTTCTCGGTCTCCACTGGACGAGCCTCCTCGGCCACCTCGCGTCGGCCTGCCTTGCGCCGCGGCCCGTCCAGCCCCACTTCAGCCTGGCGAGACGTCTCATGACCTTTGTCACCCCCGTGCGCCTTCATATCTCTTCGTTGCGCACTCTGTCGCGGAGACTGATGTCCAGCATTGCTCTCTCCATGGCCTTTTGGCTAGCTCTGAGGCGGTTGGCACTGCTCTGCGTTAGAGGCACTGTTTGAAGGCCGTACGTTGCTACTGGCAACTAGATTTATCAACTACAACTTGCGAGCCCATCACCTCAGGAAGTTTTAACGATTAGTCGTTTTATCTCCCTGGAGTGAGCGCAGAAGACTTGGACAAAACAGTCCACCGTCTAGCTCCGCCACAAACCCGTAAGAGACCAACGCCTTATTGCGACCAGATTACTCCAGTCTCTCGATTGGTTACGAGTTCGAGATCGCTTGCGCGGTCCTCTCCCTTACAAAGTGGTGAAACGGTGTATACCAAATCTATCGCGGACCACGGCATCTTTTGCCCGGCTGTTCACCCAGGATCGGGTAGCCGATGGTCGTTTCAAGATTCCGCAACCACCCCCGCTCTATCGCTCTATAGGAAACAGTACAGCTTCCAGACTCCCCCGACTGTTAGTCAGAGTGCGCAATCGATTGGCTTATGCCGCACGGAGCGCAGACCGTCCAGGAGCACCAGAAGGTTGATTCCTAGGGGAAACTAATCCTTAGGCCAGAGTCCTACCCAGGCTCGCACTTCATGCGCGGAGGTCGCCGAATGGGTGTTGACCCGTGAGTTCGACCAACCCTGAACAGAATGGATCTTCGTGGCCAACTCAGCAAGGGCCCCTTAGCTCCCTGCTATAATAACACGTTGCTACTGGCAGCACGCATGTCTCATCAACTTTCCGCTTTAGGTTGATGGGCATCGCTGGGTCTCTCAGGAGACAGGCAAGGTTTCCGAAGGCCGCCTGAGTCAATCCCGCGCGTCTGATAGCTTCTGCACGTTGGTTGTCTTTGCCCAGTTTGAGTCTCCTACCCTATATATGAGTGATTTATGTTACAATGTAGAACGCTACTGCTGTAGTGGTTTCTATTCTCAGCTAGCCTCCGGCGGCTGGACGTTAATATTTGATTAAAATGTATGGCGGAATTTAATGATTTACTGTAGCTTGTGTATGAGATATTCCAACCAAAATTTCACAATGTGATTTCGGTCCAACGAGGCACCTGTATACCTTCTGGTTTCTAAGTCCAATATTTTGAAATTGCAATATGTTTAGTGTGCCCGATTTCAACCACATCGGTGGACCGATTTCAACTCTTGATGAAATGATGATTGCATGCCAAAACTTCAGCTCAATCGGATTAAGCGTTAGGGCGCTATTGTAGAGTATTATACACACACACCGAGACACACATACACACAGACCGTAACTCAAGTCTGGTTTCATGATGACGAACTAAAAGAAAGCTGTCAAAACCTGGTAAATTCTATGCCTACAAGAGTGAAAGGTATTGTGAATGCAAAAAGAGGATACATTCTATAGATATCGAAATTAACAATCTATAACTACCAGTACTGTTTTTGTATGTTTATGTCTAATAAAGCACTCTTCGAAGAAAAATACTCTTTGTTTCAATTAATTCTCCAGGTACTGTACTATCATAACACCAATGTCCAGAAGTGATCTTTGAACGGCTGCAAAAAAGCTAACGACAGCACAGAAACTTGCATATATACGAGTAGGTGCCACTGGTGCTATACTAATACTTTTTTATAAAACAATATGCAGCGAGAACAGCCCTTCGACTTCAGTAGCTAAAACTCTGGAAAACAAAGGGGAGAAACTGTTGACCACCTAGGCCTGGTTTGATAATGAAGGACCCACAGTGGCCGTCTAATCTGCCCCTGGATTCTGAAGCGACGATACGATATACGATTGTTGTCACAATGATATTTGCGATTCTGGAAGCGATTTGACACTCCTTCAATCGTCAGAAGTGAGGTTAGGACGGACGACAGCACATGAGGCGTCGTCTGCATGTCGTGTTGCTCTAGGAGATAGCTAGGAAACGCAGTTAAAATCCCCATTCAACAATAATTACCGACTATTCCCGACGATTGAAAAAGGACGCATTCCGAATCGCCCTTAGCTCAAAGCACTCAGAACCCGGTCCGAATAGAGCATCTGCCGCTCACTGCTAAACGGCTTTCCTTGGCCAATCAGAACGGGTTGGGAATCATGTAGGAAGTATCGAGTTCCGAGATTACCACTTGACAATTCTGAAACAGAATCAGTCAAGTCATCGGATTGAGGACGTTCCATGAGGATCAACTGCTCCATTAAAAGCAAATATCCCAAAAGATCACGAGTACACATTAAATAAATTTCTCATATTTCTCTGTCTCGTTTGCTATAGTCTAGAATTATAATCTATATATTAGAATAATAATGATAGTAATAGTAATGGAGTAGAGTAATAATAATATTATTAACAGAAGAATTATAATAATAGTCTATAGTAGAATAATAGTTATAATCTAGAATAATAGCCTAGAAAAATAATTAACGATTTGAATCATCTGTAAGGTTAACCCTTGGAGTAAATGGGTATTTTCATGGATGCATCTGTCTCTTTTGCAGGACTTTCGGCGACATCGACCTTAAAGTACTATAACTACGAAACTACTACACCAATCATAAAAAGAACAACTGCACAATGATTGCATTGAAATTTCGAATATAGAATATTGAAATATCATTTTGTAAAACAATTAGATAATTATGAATAAATATGAGAACGTCAAAGAAGTGAAAAAAACGCGCGACCAGATTTGGTCGACTCGTACTCAACGGATAATTGTTTCGCGACCAGATTTGGTTGACTCATACTCAACGGGTTAATTATGTTTTGGGAAATAAATAAATAAATAAACTCGAGACGTTTCGTAGCCTTTTTACAAGCTTTTACAAGCTTTACCTTGCAATGTTTGTCAGTATTGTTTGTTCAATATTTAGGTCAAGCTTGCAAGCAGTATTAGAGTCACTTATAATAGGATATAATTGTAGAAACCCGCGTCTAAGAAAGTAAACGTAAAGAGTTACTGCCGCGCATCGAGTTACCGCAGCAAACCAAGTGGTGAGCGAGAGTCACCTCTCGAGTTGCGGTATCAAACCACATGGTGAGTGAGAGTCACCTCTCGAGTGCAAAGGGTTAACTGTTCCATGGGAATCAACTATCTCAAAAGCAACTATCTAGCCATGTAACATGTGTGTAAGTGTGTATCTTGTTATTGCATTCGATCGACAGAATTAAAATGCAATTCCGTTAATTTTATGTTTATGACGTTCTCAGAATATGGCCCTTATCGTAGAATTAACTGTTCCATGGGAATCAAAAATCCCAAAAGACGACGATTGCAAATTAAACAAATACCATGATCTCGCAAGTGCCGTCACCCGGAACGGCTACACTGTTTACCTTCACGCGGTGGAAGTTGGCGCTCGTGGCCTGCCAGCCAAATTTCTGTTTCACCTCATTAAAGATCTTGGTCTTTCCAAGAAAATTATCAACTCTTTCCTAGAAAAAAATATCTAAAACTGCGATTTCCGCATCTCAAATGATATGGATTCAAAGGGGGAGTGAATGGGTGGTAAGGTGTACGCTCACATGTGGCAAGACAGCTGTCCTAAACCTACTACAGCCGGTCGTTAGTCCGGAATCCACTGCTCACCCCCCAGAAGTGTAAAAATAGTATTATGATGGGCCCAACTTAGGTCGGTGAATTCCATGGCAGGTCCGTTTGTATTTTATTTTATTGTCGCTTCGCTTTGAAGTATCATATTGCCACTTCAGAATCCTGGGGCTGGTCTAAATAGACTGGTCTATGAAATTTGTCTCCGACAGTGCCTCCGTGCTACAAGCGCTAGCAAAAAATACTATAACCTCTGTCCTTGTACTGGAATGCCACAATGCGCTTCAATCCATTGCAAGGTCAAATAGAGTGTCCCTGCAATGGATTAAAGGGCACAGCGGCTCACTGGGCAACGACGCAGCAGACGAACTGGCCAAAAGGGGATCAAAGGAAATAGTATATGGACCGGAACCCTTGATGCCCATACCCCAGGCCCAAATAAAAACATGGCTACGCAGGAACACCGAAGAAACCCACCTTACAGAATGGAAAAAAAACGCAGGATGCAGGCAAACAAAGAACGCGGTTCCGGAAGCGTCCAAAAAACTTGCCCGCAACCTCACCAGATTAAAAAGGGACAAAATCCGTAGTCATAGGTACTATGACAGGCCACTGCCCCTAAACAAACACCTGTTTACCATAGGTGTGACAGACAGCCCTCTATCAGGGTGTTATGTACGCACGAAAAAATATCAGCACCACTCCAACAAATTCGGATGTTCATTCGCACAACACGCGAAACAAACAAGACTTGCGTCCTTGCAAAGTGCGACTAAGTAAGGTTAGAAATAGTTTCCTGTATCAGTCCAATATATTTTATAACAAGATTCCATTGTGCGTCAGGGGTCTTGGAGACGTTCAATTTAAGAGCAAGGTCCAGGATATACTTATTAAGAACCCAATGTATTCTGTTAAGGACTTTGAGAGTATTGATTTTCCTAATCTTCTATAATTATTTATATTACAATCTTTTCTTATTTTTGTTTTTTTTTTTTAAATTTTATAAATTTGATTATTTACATTACTATTTACATTACAAGCATTGATTATCAAAGATGGATTATAATATAAAAAAATATATTGACCATTTCTATTGCGACATTGTTATTGATTTAATTTTATATTTTTTATAATCTTAATTTTACTGTTTTATAACCGACTCTTCGTTTTTATACTTTGACTATCTGCAGTATTTAAGCAGTTCCAATTATTTAAAAATGATCTTAAATCTTTATTTTAAATTGAAATATTAATTGTTTTACAATTAAAAAATAATGGTCGATATTTAAAAAAATATTATACCACAAAAGGTATAATACCAGTTACTCAACTTGACTATACCAAGAGTAGGGATTCCTACCAACTGGCTTATTTATATAAATAAAATAAAAAATAAAATATGCAGAGGATGCATGGAGGAAGAAGAAACGCCACAGCATGTGCTCATGGAATGCAGGAGCGTGGCAGAGCAACGGCAAGAATACTACAATCTCCAGCCAGTCCCGGAGGCCTGTAGCAACCCAAACAGGCTGCTAACCTTCTGGGACAGCCTGGGTTGGCTGGAGTAACATAAATAGAAACATGAGCCACGCACAACGGCCCAATCAAGAGGCCAAGTGCGGGAAAAAGCCCAGACAAACTAAACTAACTAAACTAATAGACTGGTCTAAATAGGCTGGTCTAATAAATTTACATATGAAAATAATAATAATACCTTTCTTCTATTTCCTTCATCCGTTTATGCTTCCTCTTGACTACATAATCCGGTCGTTTCTTTAATTTCCTTCTGATTTTCTTTAATTTTGAGCGGGGGACTTCTTTATTCTGCACTTCTACCATTATATACTCATCTGTAATGTTAAAAAAAAAAACGGTTGTGTCACCCCAAGTTTTCCCGGCAACACTTTCCAGAATCACAGTAACTGTCATGGGAACGTTGGATGATGCATTGTCTTGGTAACATCGGAATTTATACCCGTAAATAAAATTTCATTTTATTACGAGCAAATATTTGCATAGTAGCGTAGCGCCACCTAGCGGCATCTAAGCAAAGACATGAACCACAGCCGCGGTTCATCAAACATCAAACAAAAACAATAATCATCAATAATCAGATAATTAAACTAATTATTATAATGTTTTGTCCAAGAAGAATCTAAATACATTGTAATTATATTTAAATATAAGATACCATATAACTAAAACAATCAATAAAATAATTAATTCAAGCTAAAACAATCAACAAATTAAATAATCAGTATACGCATTACATTAAAATAAAGGGGCTGTAAAAAAGTCATTTTGTAAAATTTATAAATTCCTCAATAGAGTAAAACGTATTTGTTGTAAAAAAATCCTTTAAAAGTTTTTGGAACGTTCTGAGGTTGCTATTGTCTTTTATGTTACATGGTAGGCGGTTAAAATAATAAGGCCCTGAGAATTGGGTACTTTGCCTAGCAGCGTTTAAAACCACGCATGGTAGAATGAAATTATTCTTGTATCTGGTGTTTTTGTTATGTATATCTTTAAATTTTACGTAACTTTCCTTTTCGGTGTAAAAATCTAATAATAGCCTATATAAGTAAAGTGATGTGAGAGTCATGATTTTCAATCTTTTAAAAATAGATCTACATGTTTCTATATGTTTAGCGTTGGCGATAATCCGTAATGCTCTTTTCTGTAGGTTAAATAAATAAAAAAATAAAATATAAATACAAATATAAAAATAAAAATACTTGTTTAAAATATACCAGACAAAATATACAGCGGTTTATATAAATGTGTATATATTGTAACGGTCATCTGGCTTTTCCGCCTTATTTATATAATTTTTATATATTTTTTTATAAATTTTTCCATGTGACATTATAGCGGACGTATCACCTTCGTTCGTATAGGTAGGGCGGTTAAACTCATTCTTATTTAATCAGCTTACGTAACTTCATCCTGTACTCGGATACTATCCCAGATGCCTTAATTTAGAAATTAGTAGAATAATAACTTCTTACCATTTAACGGTGTGGTTGAATTTTTAGCAGAGGTCAACGGAAAATTGTTAAAGTCTTCATTTTGGATTTCCTCTGTTGCTGAACTTGTTTCGGGGTATGAGTGATGTGCGATGACATTTTCTATAAAAAACAGAGAAAAAACACTGACTTCTAGTATTGCTGTCATCATGCTCATCGATGTGCTTATTTAGCTATGCCAAGACACTACTTCCTTGTCAGCTATGTTGCCCGCAATATTCAATGAACGCTTCTCCCTGATCCTCTGCCGCCTTATGCTTGCAAAATAATTTTTTGGTAAGTGCTCCAGATGCTAGCAAACTTGAGGATTTTTACAGTTTGTGCGGGATGGCTCTAAAGACAAAAAAAACATTCCACTACGAAACCTTTCTTATTAATCGAAAGAACTACACATTGGAATCTGGAGGTCGATTCTCTTAGCAGTATCGATTCCCTAAGTCTCGGATGCACAACCCTCCGTCCAGATATAAATCTTAACTCTCTATCTTGGAAGATGGCCTTTATTGTAGAATTAACTGTTCTAAGGGAATCAAATATCCCAAAAGACGACGATTGCAAATTAAACAAATACCATGATCTCGCAAATGCCGTCACTCGGAACGGCTTCACTGTTCACCTTTAAGCGGTGAAAGTTGGCGCTCATAGCCTGCCAGCCAAATCTCTGTTACATCTCTTTAAAGATCTTAGTATCTCCAAAAATAATCAAATTCTTATCTAAAACTGCAATTTCCGCACCTCAAATTTAAGTCAAACTAGGCATATTCAGCATGAGATGGAGAGCATATTAAGCCTTTTATTTACTCTCCATCTCATGCTTTCGGCATATAAAGCATGAGATGGAGAGTGAATAAAGGGCTTTTCGAGTGCTAACCCGTCGTACGCCAACAGTACCTATAGGCACTTTGCGTCGTTTGACAGATTTCGTATGTGCGTAACCATTTCGGTCGGCTCCCATATATATTTACAAATTACATTACAAATTAAATAAATACCATGACCTCGCAAATGCCGTCACCCGGAACGGCTTCACTGTTCACCTTCACGCGGTGGAAGTATGCGCTCGTGGCCTGCCAGCTAAATCTTTGTTTCACCTTTTTAAAGATCTTGGTCTCTCCAGGAAAATAATCAACTCCTTCTTAGAAAAATTATCTAAAACCGCGATTTCTGCATCTCAAATTCTATGGCTTCGAAGGGGGAGTGAATGGGTGGTAAGGTGAACGCTCACATGTGGCAAGACAGCTGTCCTAAACCTACCACAGCCGGTCGTTAGTCCGGAATCCACTGCTCACCCTCCAGAAGTGTAATAACACTACATGATGGGCCCGACTTCGGTCGGTGAATTCAATGGCAGCTCCGTTTGTATTTTATTTTTATATTTATTTATCGTTATACCAGCCTAGAGTGATTTAAGTTAGCCAAGATGCTTAAAAAGAACAATATTTTGTACAAACCTAGAACTCTGCTCCGAGTGGTTAAATAGTATGTGTGGTCACGGTGACTTAAAGTCAGTGACGGCAGTGAATACATATGATCTAGTAAAGCATTTCCTGAAATACGAAAAAAAAAATGGTATTATGCATTTACAGACGGAGCCACAGGAATTTATGTATGCATCAGGTCAGTCCATAAGTTCTCGCGCATTTATGGCATATGTGCGTTTCCCTACGAGTCATTATGTAAAACAATAAGTTTAAAACTTATAAGTTTAAAACTTATAAGTTTAAAACTTATTGTTTACCATTAACTCTTCGAGTAGCGGCATAATTTCATGGCAGACCTCGGAAATTTATTGGAATTTCTTGCAATATCGCCGCGCTCGACAAAAAGTACTATAACTAGGGAACTACTATAGCAAGCAAATAAAAATATAACTGTACAATGATCACATTGAAATTTTGTATATAGAATAATGAAATCTCATTTATCTCAAAACAATTATTAGATAATTATGAATAAATATGAGAAATTCGAAAAGGTGAAAAAAACTTTTTCCAGAAATATCTGCAAAATGATGCGCGAAATTATTCTAGCAGAAGTCTATGTATCTATGGTAGTAATGAGATATTTGGTATGGAGTTTAGGATGCGTTCGAATTAGAAAATAATATTACTGTGCGCTCCGGAAGCAAGCCGCCAATATTGGTCGTTACGTAGTCAACGGTGTTCTGATGTGTAACCAAATTTGGTCGTTACGTAGCCGAAGGGTTAATTAGTCAGGCTATCACCAATTTTCGTGAACATCAGATGAAAATAGGTACCCTTAAAAAAATATTATTTATAATCGTTACAAACATGTCGTTTTATATTTTTTACTTTCATGGTGTGAATCTGCCAGATCTACAGCAATAAAAATTAACAGTGTACATGGTGAACATAGTATAAGCAAAGTATATCAAACAGTAGCTTTACTCTCGAGCTACAGGGCACTGTGGGAAGGTGAGGAATGTGGGCAGATGGGTACGTCTCGATAAACGCCTTTGGTTAGCGTTACGCACAGGCGACATTTCGAAAGTTTGGGACCGAGTAGCCGACATCTGGTGGCCATATCCGAGCCCTTTCGACTTGCGATGTATTCGCTTCGATTTCAATTTTGTTCGAAGAGAAGCTGTCTGGTATGCTGTGGAAGAAGTGTAAGGACTACTCAAAAATGGTTTTAAAAAAAATAAAGATGGAGAAAGCAGTATTCATGATGAGCCCTGTTAACCCCTCGAGCTGCGATATTTCGCGAGCGCATGTCTTTGAAAGACTATCTTTTTTTTTTTTTGTGGGGCTTTTCTAAGTTCTTTATGAGCCTTGTAAAGGTGTCATTTCTAAGCGACGGCTGTGGCGACTCCAGCCGCACGACTCGAGGCCCGCGGCTAGAGTCGTACGACTGTAGCCGCCAAGTACATTCCTTAAAAAGGAGCGACTAGAGCAGTACCGTCTTGGACATCATGTCAGATGCATCACTGTTGGCGTTAACCTATCTTTTATTGCAAGAAAAGGAGGTAGACGAGTTATTGTCGATGAATCCTATTCTGAACACTTCATTTTATAGACAATTTACTTACTGATTATGTAACATGACTAAGGAATTATTGCTTGTATTTTTATATTTTTACTCTGATTATTATTTGATTCTTTCCAAATTGGACTCCTTGATTATTATTATTATTATTGATTTATTTATTTGCGAGATCATTCAATGGATTTGCCTTTCTATTATTTTTTTATTTTTTTATTTTTTGGATTTGGTATTTCTATTTTTGATATTTCTTAATGCTCTGTTCAATATTTAGAAAATGTAATGTTTGATTTTGTAGAGTTTATTGACTTTCAGATTTCTAACGTGATTTAATTTTATTTTTGCCAGATAATGATACGTTTAAAATATGAATATTATAAAAAATGTATTTATTAATTGTAAGTTCTATACCCTCGCCGGGTTTTTTTTTTGAATAAAATAAACTTTGAACTTTGAACTTTGAAGCTGAAAAAGAACGAAAAGCCACATTCATTGTACCTATCAAGATGCGAAGAGGGGTTTCAAAACATTTTAATTAACAGACATATTCTACGGGACGATTCAATGTTCAGAAAGTTTTTTCGTTTGAATAGAGTCCAGTTTGATTACATATTACCGTGCATCGAAAGTGGTTTAAACAGAAAATCATGTAACAAAGTCAAACAGCCCATCAGCCCTGCAGAAAAACTGGGATTGACGCTAAGGACCTTATCTCTGACGTTTCCATCTTTGTACAGGTGGTGTTTTGAGTTGAAAACACAAGGGTGTTCACGCACTAGTTCGATGTCTCGAGTCATCCATGATTTAATAGGGAAATAAACACCAAAACCGTATAAACAGAGTTCCAGTCGTCGCGGCTGTTACGACTGGACTGCTCATGCAAGCAGTCTAGCCGTACGGCTCGAGCCGCCTCACTAGAGCCGCTTCCGTCGCGCGGCTGCAGCCGCGTCATAGGAATGGGTTTCGTTTATTTACATGCGAAGCAGTATGAGTCATAGTCTCGCGGCTCGAGCCGCGCGGCTGGAGTCGCCACAGTCGTCGCTTAGAAATGACACCTTAACACTGCGACCATTGCTGATCTATTGTGTTCGCCACCTACTATAGTTCTGCGCTAAGCCTCGTGTCATTTAAGAACCGCAACAGGCTTTTGGCGCCAGGTTATTTTACCTCCTCAGGTTGGAGGTAATGACCACCCAAGTGGATGTATCTTTTACGCATCAGCGGGCCACACTCGCACATGAGGTGCAGAGGAGTTTCCTCTGCCCCTTAGCAGAAACTGCACATTTTTGTGTCTCAGAGCTTGAAGTTGAACATTTGTTTGGTCAGGCCACAATGCCCCGTAAGCGTCCTCACCAGTATGCGTAGATTGTTCCTATTTAGCGATAAGGCCTCACGGGCCGTCTTAGGGTCGTAGGCCTTAATTAGCGCTTTGGATTGATTCAACCCTGGCGTGTTGTTCCAATGGTTAACGGATTGTTCTAAACATATTTGTTTGAGAATTAGGTTTGCAAGGCTTTTTGGCACGCCACAGCAAGGTTCAGGGCCTTATAACGTTCCCTTTGCTCCCGTCTACAAGTTCGTCGGCTTTTTCATTTCCCTCGATTCCTGCATGGCCGGGAACCCATCTTAGAATTACCCTGTTCTTTTCGCCCAGGGAATTCAGTAGTAATATGCAGTTTTGCACTAGCTTTGAATTAATAGTATTCGAGGCTAGTGCCATAAGAGCTGCCTTGCTATCCGAGTGGATATAGATACGGTGGTTGGTGTAGTTCTTTTTTTTCTTTGAAATACTATGTATAATTATGGAAATTTTTGATTTATTATGGCGGCCGACCAAAATATTAATTTCATCCAAACCGTTGTTGCACTTTTGAATTGTTGCATATTAGAACTTTAGAATACTAACTTTAGAGTCCGATCGGTCCCAACGAGGCGCAACTGTGTTTTTACGTTTGAGTCCTATCGGTCCCTCTGAGGCTCGAGGGGTTAAGAACGTCCTGTTAATTTTAACAACGATGTTTTTAAATGTCTTGTGGAGTCAGATCCTCAATTAATAGTGGATCATATTGCAGAATTGATGGATTCATCTCATGGAACAGTGTTTCCCCACTTCAAGATCGGGAAAGTATCAAATCTTGGAAAGAGGGTACAGTATGAGCTATCTGTGAGAATGGCCACCCTTCACTAGACTCCAATTGCTTGTGAGCGAAGGGTGGTTCTCAGCATGAAGGTTGCTCCGTTAATGAGAGGCGTAGATGTCCGTGTAGAAGAGTTTATCCAGAAGATTGAAGAGAAGTGAGTCGAAGCCGCCAGTTCTTAACGCCTTGAGTTGTGTTCGCCGTTGTGTTGTAGTGTGGGCGCGAGGTGAAGCCGTGGCGGTGCGTGTGTGGTCGAAGAGCGAAGTGTGTGGTCGAGATATCTGTCCACTGAGGGGACGATGTGTAGAGCGCGGTAACTGTCTGCCGAAGTAATGATGTAGAGGGGCAACTGTCTGCCAAAGGAATGATGCCGATCGAATGAAATGTACTGCGTTTTATAGGGTGATCGGTGATGCAATAGCTACGAGTGGGGCGACGCATGTGTCGCTTGCCTGGGCAACATTTGTCAAATTTAGCTGGAAATTAACTGCAGCTGCTCGTGTAAGTTTGAGCGAGTCTGCAGTTTTCTGTTCTGTGAAATTAACTTTTTTGTTGTGGGTATGTGGGGCCGTAGGCTTCTACATATCCGAAGCCAATTGCCAGCAGCAAATAACCATCTGCCCTATTACCTCGCTTTGGACCAGAGCCATTTTTAGACCGTTTAGTTATAGGTGACTTAAAATAGATTCTTTATCAGCATGTTACAAAAATAAGACAGTGGACAGATAAGCAGCCCTTTCCAACACTAAAAGTATCTTTGCGTGCTAGAAAGATACATTTTAGTGTTTGGTAGGATATGTATGGAGTTAATCATTATAAATTGTTAGACCAAATCAAACCATTAAGCCCTGGGTCGCTACGCACGCCGATTGATTGAGCATATAATCTCCGTATTTATTCAATTACCGACTATTTCTCCCTACACTATGGTAAAAGCCTGGCATTGAAGCCTGCCATTGAATAAGCCACCGTTATATATGAGTATGCTTGCACACCTTCTACAAACAAATTTTGGAGGGCTTCGAAAATTTTGCCTGGAATTACTGGCTTCCGAAAGGTTAATGCCAAAGTCGAGAAAATAATGAGAATCAGGGAGAATCCGCAACTTATGAACCTTGTCAGACACGTATCCGGGAGGGAGGGGGGGTATTTTGAATTTAAATCCCCCCCCCCCCAAATTTGACAAATTCATGTTTGGTGGGTGCCACACACGTTGTTTCAATGAATGTGCCCCCCCCCCCCCGAAACTGAAGTCGTTGCCTGGTTAATGCAGATGTTTACAACATCTAGTAAACAATTTTGTAGTCTATACTCAGAATTGATTAAAAAACGCCTGCGATTGGTGAATATCAAAAAAGTGTTACATCATCATGAATTATTTTCTATTTATCAATGGTTTTCAAACCAATTATAATTTACTAAAATTAATTTATATTGCCACAACTATATCATGATAGTTAATATTCTTTAATTAATTACATTATTTAAAAAATTTTAGAGGCAAAGACGCATCCAAGTGTAGGAAAGCCTACCTACTGGAGCACACAGGGCTCGGAAAACTCCACAAAAAAAAGCTTTTGCCGCCTTTCCTTACTACTCAGACATTTCCCCAAGTGATAAACATTTATTTCGTTCTTTACAAAAAAAAATACTCTAAAGATGAAGTACAAATGCAACTTTAAAGTTTTTTTACATCAAAACCAGGGTCTTTCTACAATAGTGGCATAAAAAGGCTACTTGTAAGATGCCGAGATACTGTAGATAATAAAGGAAAATAAATCAGTGTTTAAAATAATACAGTGTGTTTTATATACCCACATCTTTTTTAAAAATGACAAAAATGCTTGAGAACTAATGGACTGAGATACATTCGGTCTATGGGCTCGATTGCGTTTCTTCGTCAACTAAAATCGGAAATTAGTCCGTGTGAACGAGACAGGGCCGGTCATCTCACACTCCGCTAGAGCGGAGTGTGAGATGACCGGTTGTCACTTTTTCGCATTAAAACTGCCCGCCAAGGTCAAATCTTACACCGCAGGAAATATGCTCGAATTTATTCGGCCGAGTATAAGTTCGGCAGGTAGTATTTATCGACGATCGTTCGTTTCATATTCCGCTCTGACGTATTGATCTGTCTCGTTCGCTTGGACTAATTTTAGTTTTAGTTCACAAAGAAACGCAATCGGGCTCTATGTCTATGTTCGTTGAGGCCATATGGACCAAATATTCATAAAAATGCAATGAAAGCAATATTCATAAAGATTCAAATAATATGACTGCATTAACCCTTCAGGTCTCGGCCCCTCAGCCGATTGACAATTTACTGTCCCAAAAAAAATTTGTAAAAATTAGTTAAAAAATTGCCAAACCACTGTACCCATAATTAAAATGAAACATATTAACATAATAAAACATAATAAAATTAAACAAATTAAATTAAAATATCAAATGGCAAGATCGGCCATGAGCAAGCTAGAAAGGCTGTGGAAGAATCGGGGTATAAGTAAGCGGACTAAGGTCAGGCTGGTTCGAGCTCTGGTTTTCTCGATATTTCTATATGCATCGGAGACATGGACCCTGAAGGCTCGGATACGCACCAAAATCGATGCACTGGAGATGTGGTGTTGGCGTAAAATGCTAGGAATCCCATGGACAGTACGCCGCACCAACAAATCTGCCCTGGAAGAACTCGGCATCCAAGTGAGGCTCTCCACCGTATGCATGAGAAGGGTCCTGCAGTTCTACGGTCATGTTGCCAGGAGGAACCCAGAGAATCTGGAGAAAATGCTTTCCGGGGGTCAAGTGGAGGGAAGAAGAAGCAGAGGCAGATCACCGGCCAGATGGAACGACCTCATCAAAGAAGTTACAAAAGGGTCAATACAATCTGCGACCCGCCATGCAGAAGACAGGTCGAAGTGGAGGAGCCTCGTAGGCAAACTGTTGTCTAGTGGCCACGATCCTCAGTAATGAGGGACCGACGGAGAAGAAGAAGAAGAAATCAAAATTAAATTAAAACGGAGCCGTCACGCTGAATCGTGTTGTGGCCGATATCGGCCAATCGGGGATTAACACATTGATAAGTCATGGGTGTGTAGAGGAGTGGACAGAGACCTGTAGAGGAGGAAGAAAAGCCCCTCTCCTTCGATATCCTCCTCTTTTATAACTGAAAGCACTCTCTATCCGCCACTTAGCACAAGAAAAGAAGGCACTGTTAGCTAGCATCTATAATAAAAAGTCATAATCGATACCAACCTTGCGGATCGTAACATATTGATGGAACGTCGTTTGCAATTTCCGCCGGAGTAAAAAGTGACGGATAGGCGTGCCGCTTTAGATATTTTGTTGTACAAAATCGAGTTTCAAAATGTTTGTTGCACACTAGTAGCTTGTTCACCGCCGCAGAGTCCAATCTTTTCAACTTTTCGCAGTTAATAATCCCCAGCCATTTACTGACTCTCTCTTGGCATGTTGGAAACTTATGGAGTTTAACGTCCTGTCGTTTACTTCCACAGTTCGGAATGCAACACTTGGAATACTTCATTTCGCTAAGAAATACAAAACACTATCACCAGGCAAAAACGCATTAATGAAATGCCCTGTCGCTATAAAAACGTCCTATTGCAAATGCACCAACAAAAACAATGACTAAGTGGGGATGGAAGGGGCTCTCTAGATGATTGTCAAGCATCGCGTCGCGGGCTGGGTCGGGATCGTAAACCGCAGGAAATATGCAAATACCTTTTAAATATTGGTATTATTGCAGTATAGGAACCTCTTCTAGATTGTTGATTTTTTAACATCACCAGACTATATTTACAACGCTGATTCCGAATCTGCAATAATATTTATTCGGTCTCAATAAATAAGCGAGATATAGGCATTCAAAAAAGCGCCAAACCCATACATTTCGGTAGGTTGTTTTTTTTTTTAATTTTTAATAATACATAAACACCTATTTGGCAGTAGGTTAGATTAGTTTTTTTTAAAACAACCTTAAAACTGAGTTTAAAAAACCTTTTTTTTATGTAAATTTTGTCTAGAAAATTTACGGGTCTGAAGCTTTTTCTTTTACTTTTAGCATTACGATGATCAAATCTAGTAGTATTTCTTTATTTTTTCGATTTCTGAGAAAGGTTCCTATACTGCAATATTTCCTAAATATTTACCAAAAATTCCTAATTTTGTAGTTTAATACCTGGGAGCCTCGTCATTCATCAATCAATTATGTCTAATTAACGTGACTTCGTGGCATAAACTACAAAAAAGGCATTTTTGGTAAATAAAATAAAAAATGCATATTCCCTGCGGTTTACGATCACTTCCCAACCTGCGACGCGATGCTTGACAAGCATGCTAGATCGTCTAGAGCCCCTAACCAATTATCTAGACACAAAAATTCTAAAACACAATAGCGTTGTATCGTATAACACTAGCAATCGACACAAAAATACAGAAACGCGAAAACACAAGCGCACGGTCGGCAAAACATATTTTTACAAAACTTTAGAAATTTTACAAAACAAAACTCGGTTATTCGAAAATGACAAATTCTAGATTCCCCATGACGTCATTTGACGTTTAGGTTGACTGCACCTGTGAAGCCACAGTGTAAAGCGTTTTATTTCCGTAGACTTTGTTGACTATAGACGGACATAACCGCGCACACTACGTGAAATCGGACCGGATTTAAATTCTGTGGATTGTTGCAGATTTCTTGCGGTTCCCGGCCGAAGGGAAAACTGACAGTAGAAGGATTGCCACTACAAAAATTCGCAATGAAAATGTACTTCCCTATCAAATATTATATATCAAATGAGTTAAAAAAATGGTTCAATGATTTTGGAAATAGAATATTTTTATAATAAAGAAGAAAAGTGAGAAATATACCAGATGCTGCTGTCACTGCTTTGCTCTTTATAAGTCATTTAATGATAGGAAATGAAGCGATATGTCGGAAATTATTTATTACGACACATATTTTTTTAAAATGGATTATTGAACGATATTTTTTAGTTTCTGAAGAAAAAATGTTCCTTAGTGATGCCAGCACAGTGCCGGAACAAAACGCAGTGCGCGTACAGCAAAAATGCGGTGTTTTTCTCTTGCGTAAAAATCGTACCGCATTTCAGTGCACCCCTAGCCTTAGGGAGTGCAGACCACAGACTTATTACGAAACTAGTTCAGACGGTAATGTGCCAAACTGGCAGTGTTGGATTCAAGCTGACCAAAAATTATCGCACAGAATAGTGAAAAGGATCGTATTTAAACGGAAATTATCGTACGATGAACAGAATGAAGATTTTTCGTACAGAAAAAGACATTAAGGCATACTCCTAGTCTATCGTATATTACTTTAATACTTCAGATGTGCTGGTTAAATATTTTTCATTAATCAGTATCACTCGAATAATTTAGAATAAAAATGTTAATCTTAGTCACTTATTTTATACTTGAATGTTAATTACTAATTCTGCGACATCTTCTAAATTATCACTGGCTAGATCTTTTGCCGTAAACCTTCTTAACATGTCCTCAGATGGTTTGAAACTTGTACAATTGTTATTTTTGCTTTCCTTTATGGCGTCGGACGACAGCAGCAATGCGTCGATAGTTTGCGTTGTCAGTTTGTTGCGGGTTTTGGTTTTCGCCAAGTTGACCTTGCTGAAGATCCTTTCGCAGTCAGCATTTGCGTGTGGTAGAACCAAGCAATCCAGTGCAAACTGAGAAATTTCGAGGAAAGGCTTGTGATCTGTTATGTCGCACCACCCGCGCAGTTGACTCCAGAATACGTCAACTTTCTTTTCTAGCCTTATGTGATCTGGAAGTTCAGCCAAAGGTAGCCTACGCCATTGATCATCTAGGATTTGTAGATAAGTGTGATTATTTAAATTTGTAACTCTAGGAAATGCAGTGACTACCGGCAAAATTGTGGGGTTATGTTCTCGAACTATTTGACTTAGGGCATTTTTTGGACTTAGCATGGCGATTTTTGTTAGTGTTGTATTTCCAAAGTCCCACCTTTTTTTTATTTGTAGAGCAGCTTCAACGAGAAAAGCTTTACATCTAGATATGAATTCTGCTCGTTTGATTGGGTCTGATTTGATTTCAGCGTTATTTATTTTTGAAGCCACTGCAATTCCAAAGTAGATCTGTTCTTCTTTCAAGTGTTTGAGTGTATTGTCCGGCTGTATATCGCATAGATCCGTTTCATTGACGTATTTTCTCTCCATGAAACATAGGACAAAATCTTTGTACATTTCTTTTATTTTTGTGTCTAGTTCAGTAACCACGACTTCGGCTGACTGAAAATAGCGATTGAATTGCGTAAATTTTGGCAATACCCAGGTCAAGAAATCATAATATATCTTCATGTAAGGATCGCTTAGGAGGTCCAGTATTATTTGCCCCGAAATCAGACGTTCTGATAAAGCCATGTCTGTGAAGAGCAATTTTAGAGCTTCCCAGTGTGTCAGCACTCTTTCTACCACTTGAACCACGGAGAGCCATCTTGTTTGAGACGGGTGCAACATTTTTTGAGGTTTCAGTTTTAAAAATGTTTGAAATTGTTGTAATTGCGCCGATCGCTTAGAGCTCATTTTCAAAAATTTAAATATTGACCGAGCAAGTTCTTCGCATCTATTCGGCAACTTTTGGCATGCTGCGCTTGCACAAAGATGTGCTGAGTGGCAAGTACACTTCATTATTATTATTCCTGGACAGTCTCGTTTAAATCTGCTTGCCACAGAATTATCTGCTCCCATCATTACATTGCACCCATCTGACCCAAACCCGACAATATTTTTTAGTGGTATGCCCTGATTTGTAAATGATTCTATCAATTTTGTGTATATGTTTTGAGCTGTAGCTCCTACGTTGGCTGTTATAAGGTCATGACCGCTGAAAATCTCGTGCAGATTCCAAAATTTGGATACTATTTTTCCGGCTTCTTCATCGTAGAATCTGACCACAACGCACGAAGATTTAGTTGTAGATATGTCTGTGGACTCATCCGTCATTATGCTGAATTTTGAGTCTTTTAATTTTTTTCCAAGAATTTCTTTGTGGCTGGGTGCGATAGCCTGACATATTGCTTTTGCATTTTTTTTCCTATTTAAGTTGGTTTCTTTGGCTATTTTCGAGTCTGGAAAGCAGTCTTTCAAAACAGCACCCAAGTGATCTGAAGCATTGAAAGCTATGTTGTGTTCCGCGAAATAAGCAGACAATTTAATTTCAGCAATTTTTGCCATCTTAGTTGTACTATTTTCCGTAGATGGATTCGCAAAGAAAAGAGTAGAAATAGGTTTTGACCCACGAATTAAAGTTAATTTTTCGGCATGCTTCTGTCCTTGAGAATGCTTTATTAATACTGTTTTCTCCGCAGTGATGGATGAATTGCATGCTTTGCATCTTGCTTTAAAATCATCGTCAGGGTCATTGGAGAGCCATTTGCTAAATCGAGGGTCAGCCTCCCATTCCTTTCTATATTTTTGCGGTCTATGTTTTTCCTTTTTTTTAATCAAATCACCCCTAGCTAAACGCACCTTCTTTGGTGTGGAAACACCGGGGTTCTCTTCCTCCATATCCGATGGGTCATCGTCCTTTCGTTTTTCCGCGCTCCCGTCCGCGAACATTTCACGCGGTATCTATTGTGAACCGGTAAAACTTACTCACTGAAAACTCCCAGTCACTGACACTCACTGCTTTCACGCTACACTATGCACGCTTTGCACTGATTTTAAAAATCTAACACAGTAACACCCGTACCATAGATATAGACCAGGAACATTGATGAGTTGGGATTTCCCGGAATATAAACCTTTGTATAAAATGTTCACGTTAATTCTGGGATATTGTTGCCAACTCGAAATTTTATTTTCGGCAAAATTACAAAATAATTTTTTTTGGGAGTAAAAAGGGTCGTATTTTAGCGTACGATCCAGCCAATTGGATCGTATATCGTACGACTAGTGAAATTATAGTACAAATACGATTATTATCGTACGAAATCCAACACTGCAAACTGGGAACATCTAAATCACAATAGAGGAATTATTCTATCACTCTATAATTTGTGACCACTTTTTTTTTTAATAAAGGCGTTGGAAGTGTCACTCTCCTGCCAGATCAAAATGCCTCTTACATGATCAAGCACAGAGTTCTCGATGGGACAAAAATCATAGCACCAACATTTCTGCACAGATTTAAAAAAAAAATTATCAATGAATAGATTGAAATAATAAAACAGAATTTGCCGAAAAAAATATTGCTTTTTATGAAATGTACTGTGAAACCGAACTTTAATAATTAAGCTGCAAATAAAATAAAATTTTTATTTTATTTTATTTGCAATATAAAAAATCTCCTAGCAGTATTGTCTACATTTGATAATCTATAACCTGGCTTAAGCTTTTCAATTTTACTTGTGCTATATCCAGCAAAACATTATGTTTACTCGTAAGCATATATCGGAGGTCCCGGCAATAGCGATTTCCATCAACACAATACCAGAATAATATTTGATCTACATCTTAATCGGCACCGGCTTAGCAAGGTGCGCAACAGTTTCCTTCACCAAAGCCGGTGTTATTATAATAAGGTCCCAACACATGTTAGAAGTTTTGGAGAGAACCAATTTAAAAAAAAAACCTATTTAGGGGCTTAGTCAAGAATCCAGTATAAGGCGACATGATGCCTGGGAACGAGCATATCTAAAGAATTTTAGTTTTATGGTTTTTAAAAAATATATAAGCATTTATTTAAAAACGTTTCTAAACGAATTCCTCCATAAGGAACCAATTTACAATTTCGACTCAAAAAAGTTTCTCATTACCTTGGACATTAAGGCTTTAAACTAATTTCGAAAACTTTCGAGCGCGATTACTTCTACAATGTAAGCGGCGAGTGTTTTATTTTAATTTCATTCTTTTGACTTCTAGCATCGCGCTTGGCTAAGCGCGTCGCCTATGGGGGCCTCAATAAAAGCAAGGGCCTAAATAAAAAATGTGGCTACATTTTTTAGTTAGGCCCTAAATTAATTATAATTAATTAAAACGTGAGAGTGCTCTGATTGTTACACTAAATATGCTTTACCATTAACTCCCTTATACCTACACTGCGCAAAGGCTTTTATTCTGTGCTAACACTGCGATCGAAAGTTTAGTATGCGCCTGGTAGCCGGCGTGAGCGGACGTGGAATCTGTGCCTGACGCTTCGTCAACGCTGGATTTTTATTGGTCAAACCCTACAAAATTGACCCGGCCTATTTCTTCGCGTGTCCGCCCATTCCGGGTATTTTTCTGAGGTGTCATGTCTCCTTAAGAGATTATGATACTGCTGGATTCGTATTCCAAGAGCATCCCAATGTGAAATAATAGAAAACTTTGACAAAGACCGTAATTTTTTTTTTTTTGACGATCCGCCTTTATTGCTTGATTTGACCATTAATTAAAATTTTCATATTTTTCGTATACTATCATCTATTTTTATGACTATCATATTATTGCCTTGATAATTATGGCTACAGACAGTGTTCTTTATTTGATCAGCAATTTTCATTATTAGATTATTTTCTATTTATAAATGATTTTTAAACCGATTATAAATTACAAAAATTAATTTGTATTGTAACAACCATCACGATAGTTAATATTCATTAATTAATTACATTACTAAAATTTTTGACGCAATGACGCAAGCAATTGTAACAACGCCTACCTACTGTAGCAGAAATATATTATATTTTATTGTAATTATTAAACCGAATAATGTAATTGAAGAGCCCAGATTGATACAAAGTTCCCTACCACAATCCCTATCAAGAAGTTTAAGAGGTGAGAATGCTATCAGAAACCAAAATTCATCCTTGTTAGTCACTGATTCGGTAAACTTTAGTCGGAAAGAGATTTCGATAATCTGCCGCATGAGGATCGGACATTGCTCCACCCCATCGCACCTCCACCGTATTAATGTTCTCGCGTCTCCGCAATGCGATTGTGGACACGAAGATTGCACGCTGGACCATCTATTTTTTAACTGTCCCATCCTCAATAATTATCCGAGTTTTATCCCAGACCTTGTAAAGTATAACATCCAACTCCCTCTATGTGTTCTCCACTTGTTATCCCTCAACTCTCCCAAAATTTATAAAGTAATATGTAAATTTATTTCCCTTAATAATATTTCTGTATAGTGTAATAGCTTATTTCACACCCTTTCCTTGTTTGTATCATCCCCAATAACCATGTTTTATGCTATATGTACCTACATTTTTATAAATTAGTATCCCTTGTTTCAGTATTGTGCCGTCTTATACATGTAACTGTGCATGTGAAACTAACATAGATGCCCTCCGAAAACGACTTGGCAGAAAAGCACCGACTATCGGTGATTGCCAGAAAACAACAAGAAGAAGAAGAAGAAGAAGATTCGGTAAACTTTTGGTTATAAATACTATGACCGGACCTTCCGTCGAATCCCCATTTACACGTTAATAACTTAGTTGAGTCTAATGTTAATAATGTAGATCCTGTAATTCCTGCAGATCCACCTGTGCCATTATATTATTATCAATAATATTAGGCGGTATATTAATGAATTTTTGTTCTTTTTAACAATTACAGATAGAATAACTGTCATCGCTTATTTACACTCTCGCCTCGCGCCTCGTTTCTATGTCTCGCCTCGCCCCACGCGTAATCGAAGGAAAATCAGTTTCTTTTTACAGTATCGTGGTGCATGAGAGCTAGCAACTATTGTTCAAGAGCCAGCGACAAAAAAGTGAAAGAGTTTTAGAAAAGCTGATACCTTCAGATCAGACAATATTTTAGCCATAGAATTAGTCAGCAGGTTAGGTTTTGGGACACCTGGCGCTGGCGTACTAGGAAAGGTGTAATTTCAATTTGTATCCCAGTGTTTTGGAAAAGCTGAAAATTCATCATTAGAAAGTGGATGCCATAAAGAACTCATAGTATGTTGTTAGTTTTTTTAATAGAGCTTCATTAACGCCTATGTGGCGGTAGGTTCAGTTACTTTTTGAAAAAAATCGGTTGTCTGTAAAGTCGGTTTACTGACGATAGTTGAACGTGACAACGTCATAAGAAAATACTGATGGAATGGTTGCATTTTTCAAAAGAAAATTTTAATTTTATTTGTTTGATAGATATTTTGTATGGATATAGAGAAATAGTTCTGTTAACTTATTGTTATAGTTTTGTCAATTATGGCATAACCTACAATCGCTGCACTAGCGGACCGATGCTATTTATTTTAATGATGAAAGCACGAATATTCGACAATATATCACTGAACATATATTTAATATCGAAAGAATCATTACCTTTATCGCCGCAATTATCGTTGCTATAAACAATTGACTTCACATTCACTTTTCACTGCACTTCATACTTGACGAAAACATGTAAATGTATTATTGTATAGCAGCTGTCCACGCGGACGCATCGCTCACTCGAGTAGGAGAGAGACAGATGTCGAACGCTGCCGAACGCGGAGGCCGATTGTGTCTCTTTGTCGCTCGTTCCGCACTCTCGCTTGCACTTCAAGCCTTAAATGGAACGCCTCAGAGCGAGGTAACGCCGCATGAGTCATGTTTTTTCGTGCGTGCAGCCGGCTCCATCGAATTATAAGACGTTGTCACGTCAAAAACATAATGCAGAGTTATATTCCAATATAATGCAGAGCGATATTCTGACCATACCGTGTCTCGAGATATTTTATATATCAGACAGCTATGAGGTCGAACGAGTAGTGCTTGGGCCACACAACCTTGTGAAGGAGATGAAAAACCATATACAAACAAAAAATTACTTTTTCCCTTGTGACTCATCAATATTGACATATTTGAATGCTGCATAGAAAGAGGATTTATTTCCGTTCCCATTCCAATGTTAGTCGTTTGAATGGGAACGGAAATGGTGATTTTTCTCCACCTGGGGTAGGTGGAGAAACCTAACCTAACCTTTCCCCTCCTCTCTCACCTCCATCAAAATGTTAAATTTGATAAATCGTTACTTCACTGACTTATGTTAGACATGTGTTATTGAATATATAAAGTGAAAAGCATGAAAATTAGCATAACATTTTCAAATTTGGAGATTTGCTAAATTTTGGAAAGATGAATCTCGGAAATTATTAGGGCTACCAATCCTATTCTTATCTCAAATTGTAGCAAATTTAATCTAGTTTAAAAATGCATAGAACGATCTTTGTCAAAAACGTACTTCTTCATGGACCAAAATTGAAAAAAACGAAAAATGTGCAAAAATTATGCAGTTTTTGAGATATTCAAAAAAGTTCCGGGGTGCTGCTGAGGTCGAAAACTTGAATTTTGCATCTCAGGAATATCCCATACACGAAAAAAATCGGTTGTGTCACCCCAAAATTTTCCCGGCAAGTATAAAAGGACTGTTTCATCTTAATATTATTACACTCCACCCCCTCCCCTCTCCCGATAGCGAATACGTTTTCTTCCGAAACTTTATATCTCCATAGTACTTGGGTATGTAACTATTTAAGCACTAGATAAAGCAGACAGGAATCCACGGACGAAGTAGAATATCGGAAATAGAAGAATATTTTTACCCTAAACTTCATACATTCTGAGTTTTCATTACATTTTTACCCTAAACTTCATACTTAGGTATCTATTAAAGCACTCTAGATAAGGCCGGATAGAAACCCACGGAAGCAGAGAATATCGGAAGAAGAAGAATATTTTAGTCCAAAACCTTATGCATCGTAACATCCTTTCTTGGTCTATTTTTTTCGAAGTTAGCTATTTAGAAAATGCGGGATAGGAACTTACGGAACAAGAATATTTTCGCTCCCCCTTCCACCAATCCCCCTCCCATTATTTTGAGACTAGTTACGGCCGTAGCGATCACGGCGAGTAACCGGTTACATCTCGAAGCGTTACTTTAACCATCCCTACATGTATTCAACTGTCAAAATATTGTTTTTGCACGGTGGAAAAATTCTATACGCTGTGAGCTAAAGTGCTAAATTAGAATTTGACAGATCGGTGGTGTATAGAATTGTCAAATTTGTAGAGTTTGACGTTATCGTTGTTAATTGTTGCTGTTGTGATCCCATACAGCAGCACTATGTGAGCGCTATTTAAGAAAATATAGATAGGCTTATCTGGCCATCGTTTTTGTTAATGTTTGTAAGTATGAGACTGCTTGTTTGTCAATTGTCAGCTATTTAACGCCACTTTTTACCGCTAGAGGGCTAAGCTGTGATTTAGGCGCGAGAAAGTGTGAAGTGAGCGGCGCACCGTGGAATATCTCGCTCGCTCGGTGCGAGCTCACTTCATTCCTTGGGACTAACGGTTAATGTTAGCATGGCCCTGATGACCTGTTTTTTTCCCTAGTCATTCGGGGATTAGGGGAAACGAGACGGTGGACGAGCTGGCGAATTCGGCTCGCACTTTCGGCTCCGAAGTCGATTGTCGTCTGCCTGTCTCCGACTTCTTCCCTTCGATAGACAATAAACTTTTGAAAAATGGGACTCAGCGATGGCGCACTTCCTCTAACACAAAGGGCAAGAGGTTCTCACTTATCCAAGGCGAAATCCCTTCGAAGCCATGGTACCACCACCAGCCATTTAACCGGAATGAGATTTCGATAATCTGCCGCATGAGGATCGGACATTGCTCCAACCCATCGCACCTCCACCGTATTAATGTTCTCGCGTCTCCGCAATGCGATTGTGGACACGAAGATTGCACGCTGGACCATCTATTTTTTAACTGTCCCATCCTCAATAATTATCTGAGTTTTATCCCAGACCTTGTAAAGTATAACATCCGACTCCCTCTATGTGTTCTCCACTTGTTATCCCTCAACTCTCCCAAAATTTATAAAGTAATATGTAAATTTATTTCCCTTAATAATATTTCTGTATAGTGTAATAGCTTATTTCACACCCTTTCCTTGTTTATAGCATCCCCAATAACCATGTTTTATGCTATATGTACCTACATTTCTATAAATTAGTAACCCTTGTTTCAGTATTGTGCCGTCTCATACATGTAACTGTGCATGTGAAACTAACTTAGATGCCCTCCGAAAACGACTTGGCAGAAAAGCACCGACTATCGGTGATTGCCATAAAGCAACAAGAAGAAGAAGAAGAATACCTGTTTTTTATGCCACATCCACAACTAGAGCTGTCAACTACAACAGGCAAAGCCGTCACCTCAGGAAGTTTTAACGATATTAGATCGTTGGTGATTGTAGAAGACTTACAACGAAAACAGTTCATGGTCTAGTCCAGGAGCGCCCGAAGGTTGACTCCTAGGAAAAACTGCCCCAAAGGCCAAAGTCCTACCCTGGCTCGCACTTCTGCATGGAGGCCGCCGGATGGGTGTTGACTCAATGAGAAAACTATATATTTATGTTACTATATGATGGGCACGACTTCGGTCGGTGAATTCCATGGCAGCTCCATTTGTGTTTTATTTACATTTGGACATTTAGACAGCTACTTACTTGATATTTGGACAGTTAAGGTACCCTATGTCACTCAGGATGACATAACGATAGACATATTTTGTGGAAGTCTACCCGCGTAGACTTCCACAAAAAGTTGCCTGGAATCAACCAGTCTGGGGGGGGGGGGGGGGGTTGTGGGTATGGCAGTACAACAACCATGAGCGATGTCGTAATCTCCCCGCAAGAGGGACTTGAAGAAGTCCTTCTTGCGGGGAGATTACGACAGCAACACAGCAACAGTATGGCTCATGCTATTGCCCTTAAATGCCAGAATGATTGGCCAACAATTGGGGACGGGGAGCGAGCATTCTGAACGCTAGAGATACTGAAATTTTATTTGAATGCCTTTCAGCATACACTTCCAGACCTCAGTAACCTTGCTCGGGTCCATTGTTCATGTCCCCTTTGTAGCAACACCCCTTGCACAGCTAGACATATTCTAGCTGGCTGCAAGGTGGCCTTGGATCAAGGACGGTACACTTACCGCCATGACAAAGTTCTCGCTGTTATTCGCGAGGTAATTAGTCTCGTGCCCCTACCCTACTCGCACATAAACAACCAACTTGACAACCACTACAAACAACTACATCAAACACACTGGAAAGAGATAGACACCTGCAGACAAACCAAAGAAATAGTAGTGGAATACAACCACAAACTTACCAAAACACTTCTAAGGACAAAAAGGCCCCAACTACGCAAACTAGTGGGACTGATAACAGGACACAACACACTAAACAAACACCTCTTCAACATGGGCGGAACGAATAGCCCTATGTGCAGAGCATGCATGGAGGCGGAAGAAACCACAAAACACATTCTGCTAGATTGTAAACAGGTAGAAGTATACAGGACAAAACACCTTGGGACTCCAGGCACCCTGCGCGAGGCAGCAGGAAACCTGAAAGCCCTGCTGGCTTTCGTCGAGGAGCTGGGGTGGGTGGAATAGCGCTACCCCCGTTACACGCAAAATAGGCACACTGGATGTCGACTTGCGGAGGAACGCCCAGTACAACTAACTAACTAACTAACTAACTTACCGCCGTGACAAAGTCCTTGTTATTATTCGCAACTTTATTAGCCTCTCAGTGGCTCGTACCAACAAGGTTTTGACATTACCCTCCAAACCTCCAATACATTTTGTGTAAGATTACGACATCGCTCATTGTTGTACTGCCATACCCCCCCCCCCCTAGACCAGTGCCATTCTTGCTGATTCCCTTTCTGTGGAAGTCTACGAAGGTAGACTTCCAGAAAATATGTCTATTAGAATCGTTATGTCATCTCGAGTGTCATAGGGTACCTTAACTGTCCAAATACTGGGCGAGTCATATCGATGCCAAAACAAAGAGGGCCTGCCTAACTTGTTGGCAGTGTTGGAGACTAATGGGGAAAAAATGGGGTCTCAACCCGAAAATCGCACTCTGGCTGTACACATCAGTAATCAGGCCGTCTCTGACTTATGGATCAGTTGTATGGTGGCCCAGAACACAACTGACCACAGTGAAAGCGAGACTCCAGAGCCTGCAATGCTTAGCGTGTGTAGCAGCCACTGGATGTATGAGAACCACACCATCGGCCGCACTAGAGTACCTCCTACCGTCCTAAGTCTTCTGCGCTCACTTCACGTGAGATAGAACGATCATTTCATTAAAACTTCATGAGGTGACGGGTTCGCCCATTGTAGTTGACAGCTCTAGTTGTAAAATGCACTAGTGGAAAGTTTGACTCTGAGAAATTATCATTCAATTCAATTCAATTCATTTATTTCAAAAAATCTTTACAGATTGTCGAAACTAAAACTAGGTGTTAGGTACATTTAATATTATTTACAATTTAATTCTTTCGTGATTTCATTTCCGTTCAGTTCTAAAGTTCACGTCGTAAATTATACACGTCATATACAGATATAAATTAATAACGATAGAGACAGAGTTCAATTTGTGATAAAAAATATAGATGGAAGTCATGTTTGTTAGATTATATACGCATACTTGAACAAGTGGTATTTATAGTATAGAAGATTATTATTAAAATTCATTATTATTAATTATTAAAATTCATTTTTGTCATTAAAACTATTATTAAAGATTATTAAAATTAAAATATAATTAAAATTCATTTATGTCATATAATTCCTTATAATAAATACAAACGGAGCTGCCATGGGATTCACCGACCGGAGTCGGGCCCTTCATAATACTATTTTTTACACTTCTGGGGGGTGAGCAGTGGATTCCGGACTTACGAACCGGCTGTGGTAGGTTTAGGACAGCTGTCTTGCCACATATGAGCGTTCACCTTGCCACCCATTCACTCCCCCTTCGAAGCCATAGAATTTGAGATGCGCAAATCGCAGTTTTAGATAATTTTTCTAAGAAAGAGTTGATTATTTTTCTGGAAAGGCCAAGATCTTTAAAGAGGTGAAATAGAGATTTAGCTGGCAGGCCACGAGTGCCAACTTCCACCGCGTGAAGGTGAACAGTGAAGCCGTTCCGGGTTACGGCATTTGCAAGATCATGGTATTTATTTAATTTGTACTCGTGGTCTTTTGGGATATTTGATTCCCATGGAACAGTTAATTCTACAATAAGAGCCACCTTCCGAGATAGAGAGTAAAGAGTTATATCTGGACGGAGGGCTGTGCATCCGAGACTTTCAGGGAATTTATACTGCTTATAGACCGAATCAACCTCCAGAATCCAATCTGTAGCTTTCTCGATTATTGAGAAAGGTTTTGTAGTTAAATGTTTTTTGCCTTTAGAGCCATCCCGCACAAACTGTATTGGGGGTTTGGAGGATACTGTCAAACCCTTGTTGGCACGAGCCACTGAGAGACTAATTACCTCGCGAATAACAGCGAGAACTTTGTCATGGCGGTAAGTGTACCGTCCTTGATCTAAGGCCACCTTGCAGCCAGCTAGAATGTGTCTAGCTGTGCAAGGGGTATTGCTACAGAGGGGACAAGAACTATCCTCGGCAAAGCTCCAACGAGCGAGGTTACTGGGGTCTGGAAGTGTATGCTGAAAGGCATTCAAATAAAATTTCAGCATCTCTGGCGTCCAGTCATAGAGCATTACCTTCCAGTGCATTGGAGGCGGAATACAAAAGTCCCCAATTGTTGTCCAATCATTCTGGCATTGAAGGCCAATAGCATGAGCCATACTCTTGCTGTGGTAATCTCCCCGCAAAAGAGACTTCTTCAAGTCCACGTCGCTCGTGGTTGTACTGCCATACCCCAGACCAGTGCCATTCTGGCTGATTCCAGTAAGGAACTTTTTGTGGAAGTCTACGCGGGCTTGTAGATCATTTGAATCACTACGGCCACTTATTGCGTGCTTCGATATTGCCGGATCTTTGGAATTGCACAGAATCGAATTTTTGGTTATTCTGGAGTTGGCGTAGAGCAGAGAGGGCAGTTTAAGCGCTAGCCCAAAATTTTGTTTGGACCTGAAGAGAGTCGAGGGGTCAGCTGGTTTGGCTAAGGACAGCCAGGATTTTAAACTAGCTGTTACCAGCGCATCTAGACGGGACAGTTGGGTTTTGGTAAAATCGTAAATAAGAAAGGGCCATGACAAATGTGACGTTAGATAATTGTCATAGATCCAGGCCTTACGAGGGCCAGAAATTAGCAAGACATCTATTTTCGCCAGGCAACTTTTGAAATGCTCTATAACATGATCGCCCGAGACGTCTTTTCCCTGATGGGTGATTTTTCTGCCGAGGAATTTAAAATGATTGTTTGGGTCTATAAGGGAGATATTAGAGCCCTTATAGACCAATTTGGGGTCATAGGATGTAATTAGTAGCTTTCTGACTTCCGAATAGAAAACTAATATTTTCTTTTCCCTACATATTAGGTCTTTTAGGTTTTGTGGCAGTTTATTAAAAAAGGACATTCCCACGTAAAATAGGGTCTCTGCGTAAAATTTCTAGGTTCGGACGAGGTAATAGTAGATTGTTCCTCGACCTAGTCAAGTGATTATGTACTTCTACAGGTTTCTAAAATTTAGATATGTCTTTAGCTACTAGTTTGATGCACTCAAATAAATATAGTGATGGCAGGGTGAGTATATTTTGATTCCTGAATGATCCACGACACGATTGAAAGCTGTCCATGTTATTTAGAATTCTTATTGCGCGTTTCTGCAGGGAGAAAATATGCTGCCTAAATTCCATGGTACACTGAGCCCATGCGATGAAATGAATAATGTATGTTTCTTATGGCCTTTCAGTTGTCTTCCACTCATATAAGGGAACATGGCGTGAGTAGTGATGGACTGCTTACTGTAAGATGGCAAGTTACTACACCTGCTGTGTTGCGAGTTGCGATAGTACACGACAAGAGACTAAACTGCACAGATTTCCTTTGGAAACTTATCAGAAAAGGCGATACAAATGGTTACAGCGCATTAATTACGCAAACGCTCGAAACTTGCCCTTGGAAGAAGTTTCCAAGTTATATGTGTGCCATAAACACTTTGAGAAACGGTGGATTACCGCTAAACACCGATTAAATCTTGAGGCTGTCCCAACGTTGTTTACTCCAGACGAAATTTCCAGTGGGAAACCAACAACACCCAGTTTACTGTTTAGTAAGTATCGCATGAAATTTTCATTGTTTTAATCGTTATCCGTCGTTTGTTCCATGGGAATCAAATATCCCAAAAGACCACGAGTACAAATTAAATAAATACCATGACCTCGCAAATGCCGTCACCCGGAACGGCTTCACTGTTCACCTTCACGCGGTGGAAGTAGGCGCTCGAGGCCTGCCAGCTAAATCTTTGTTTCACCTTTTAAAGATCTTGGTCTCTCCAGGAAAATAATCAACTCCTTTCTAGAAAAATTATCTAAAATCGCGATTTCTGCATCTCAAATTCTATGGCTTCGAAGGGGGAGTGAATGGGTGGTAAGGTGAACGCTCACATGTGGCAAGACAGCTGTCCTAAACCTACCACCGCCGGTCGTAAGTCCGGAATCCACCCTTCACCTCCCAGAAGTGTAATAATTATATATGATGGGCCCGATTTTTGGTCGGTGAATTCCATGGCAGCTCCGTTTGTATTTTATTTTTATTTTTATTTTATTTATTTTATTGGGATTCTTGGTTGGGGCGGTGCAGCACTATCACACCTCGATCCACTTATTAAAGCTCAGAAGGTGCTGTTAAGAGTTTTCAACAAAAAACCGTTGCGTTACCCGTCTGAGCAACTTTTGCATGAGTTCTCTGTTCTTGATGTACGGCAAACATTTGCTAAAACGATAATACTCTATTATCACAAACATAAAGAACTGCACCAGCAAACATCTCATAAAATTATAACACGAGCGATAACTAATAGTAACCACATAGTGCCCAAACTGAATAGTACCCATGCACAGAGACATTTTCTATACTTGGCACCGTCGTTGTTCAATAAAACTAAGGATATACCCGGCATTTATACTCAAGGTATAAATATAAAAACAAATATAAACAAAAAAAGACAAACATACTGGTTGATCACCCAGGGAAGGAAAGAAACTGAAAAACTAATTTGCTTTATTCCTAGCTAACTTACCATTCCTAACACATTATTATTCACCTACCATATATTTATGATTGGCATGATTTTTGTTCTTTATATTATTACTAGCTAACCCGTGCCCACTTCGTTGGACGGTAAAACTTTTTACCTGTGATGAAATTATGAGTGTGCTTCGGTTAGTACTGAGTGCTATGATTTATTTCCTGACTGCCAAAAGAAGGGTTATATTTTTAATGCATATGTATGTATGTATTTGCATGCCAATTTGACTATATTACCGTTATTTGTGAATGTCTTCTTGTGAGTGTCTTATTTGTAAGCGTATTATCTCTTTAACTATTTATGCAGTAAAAGGGAAATTATATGCAGTAAAAGGGAAAAGCCTTTTGTTTTAAACACTTGAGACGATAAATTTACTTATTTTGATAAGAATTCATAATTGTTGATAATATGACCAATAAACATGACCTAACGATTTAAATAATTTTTTAACCCGTTGAGTATGAGTCAACCAAATCTGGTCGCAAAACAATTATCCGTTGAGTACGAGTCGACCAAATCTGGTCGCGCGTTTTTTTTACTTCTTTGACGTTTTCATATTTATTCATAATTATCTAATTGTTTTACAAAATGATATTTCTATATTCTATATTCGAAATTTCAATGCAATCATTGTGCAGTTGTTCTTTTTATGATTGGTGTAGTAGTTTCGTAGTTATAGTACTTTAAGGTCGATGTCGCCGAAAATCCTGCAAAAGAGACAGATGCATCCATGAAAATACCCATTTACTCCAAGGGTTAAATATAAAATACTACTTTTTTTGACTTAAATATAAAAGTTAGACATATATTGTCGCTAACTTTTTTGTAGGCATTATCAAGCTCTACATCTTTTCTCTAGAACTTAATCATATATCTCTCATCATTAAGGCAGAGTTAGTTAGAAACGTTTTTGTTCGACCGTTTATTCTCCGACTTACTTTGCAAATCCGACTACCACGAAAAAGTCTTTCCATTTTTCGGATAAATATATAGCCTATGACACTCACAAATAACATGGCTTTCTATTGGTAAAATAATTTTAAAAATCGGTTCAGTAGATCCAGAGGTTACTTCCTACAACCTCACAAACTTTACCTCTTTATAATATTAGTATAGATTACAACAGGAAAACGGTATTACTGCAGTATAGGAACCTCTCCTGGATTGTTGATTTTTAAACGTCACCAGACTATATTCACCACGCCGATTCCGAATCTGCAATAATCTTTTGTCAGTCTCAATAAATAAGCGAGATATAGGCATTCAAATTTTGCATACTATATGTCCACAAATCGGTCCATTTTGTTTCGAGAGTAGTGTTGTGAGTATAGTCGATATATCGTGAGTTCTCTAATATCGATAACAATTTGCGATATTACAAAAATTATGTCATGCTCGTGAAATAACATGTCTGCAATATTTAAAAAATTGGACTATTTGACTTTGCGTTTTGATAATAAAGGGTATCCTGAAACAATAGAAAATTCTTAATTATGGAAATATCACCGCAAGCGAAATATCGACGTGTGTTAGCGATAATCTAAAACAATTGGACAATTTTCGAAGTTTTTACAAAATGTCTTTGGGTATTTGTGACAAAAGGTAACCTGAAACAAACGACATTTCAGGATACCTTGTGTCATCAATACGCAGTCATTGAAAAAACCTCGAAAATAGTCACTTTTTTTTTAAATTTCGCAGAGTATTTTTTCAAAATATTTCGTTTAATCTAAAAACTCTGCAAAATGTCATCATTTCTGTTATCGCTAATTGTTATCGATATTACGATATACTCGAAAATATTCCCACACAGGATGTACAAAGAAAATGGCCGCAGTGTGTTGACATCCAAAATGAAAACTTTAAACGCCTATATCTTGCTTATTTATTGAGATCGAATAAAGATTATTGCAGATTTGGAATCAGCGTGGTGAATATCGAATATTGACACAAACTTTGAAACTTTAAAGTCTTGAAATATTGCTAATTTTAAGAGTCCGACACTATTTTCTTTCAGATTTAGAATTAAAATGATCAAATCTATTAGTGAGTTTTTTTTTTGTTGAGAAAGGTTCCTATACTGCAGTTATTCCAGGGAAACCACCGATCGGTGGTATTGGCATTTCAGCGGTTAAACACTGGTTGTAGACAGAGAGGCCGCCCAAGCCAAACCTGGCAAAGATCCATGGCCGACGTAATTAGGGCAATAAGGAACACTGTAAGGTGAAATGAAGGCCAAAGCTGAAGACTGTGATGGAAATTTTCGTGATTCTGGGTTTTAATTTAATTTGTTTTTTTATTTATTTTTAGAGTCGAATGACCCACTTTTTGATCATACGTATGCAAGAGCATCGATATCTTATAAACGGACTTCCGATCATAATTACTGCAAGCAGGAAGACCCACAGTATTCGTTCGCAACATTAGGTTTGTTCAGCCTGTTCTATTGTTCTATTCTATTTGTTTATTTCACTGACTTACACCCGAATCTATAGTCGAGTATCGATCATTACTCGAGTACCACAGGCCCAAATAAAAACATGGCTACGCAGGAACACCGACGAAACCCACCTTAAAAAATGGAAAAAAAAACGCAAGATGCAAGCAAACAAAGAACGCGGTTCCGGAAGCACCTAAAAAACTTGCCCGCAATCTCACCAGATTAAAAAGGGACAAAATCCGTAAAGTCATAGGTACTATGACAGGCCACTGTCCCCTAAACAAACACCTGTTTACCATAGGTGTGACAGACAGCCCTCTATGCAGAGGATGCATGGAGGAAGAAGAAACGCCACAGCAAGTGCTCATAGAATGCAGGAGCGTGGCAGAGCAACGGGCAAGAATACTACAATCTTCAGCATCTGTCCCGGAGGCCTGCAGCAAGCTAAACAGGCTGCAAACCTTCTGGGACAGCCTGTATTGGCTGGAGTAACATAAATAGAAACATGAGCCACGCACAACGGCCCAATTAAGAGGCCAAGTGCGGGAAATAGCCCAGGAAAACTAACTAACTAACTATAAAATCGAAGACTATCGCGGTTGTTTGACATTATAAATAGGATAGAAAACGAATTTACCGCGTGAAATTTGTAGGACCCGACGTTTCGGTGACGTTGCAGCCGCCGTTGTCTAGGGTAGACTCAGACAGTCTACCCTAGACAACGGCGGCTGCAACGTCACCGAAACGTCGGGTCCTACAAATTTCACGCGTTAAATTCGTTTTCTATCCTATTTATAACTAACTAACTATTACTCGAGTACCGAGCAGTACTCGAGTAATACTTGAGTACCAGTTTTCATTTTATAGTCGAGTATTGAGAAGGCGAGTAATACTCGAGTATTGCTCAGAGCTGAGTATCCGTCTGGCGATACTTGAGAGCTACTTGGCTTGGAACTGTCAAAACTTTTCGTTTATATGTATTGGTGCATGTGTATATTATTGTATTATCGTATTATTTTGTGAAATAGCGAAGTTTCTACAACGGCTGGAGGAAAGTGAGAGAATATACGTGGTCGGTGGTGCGGCAGCACGCTTTCGAGAGCACAATTGGTTTTCTCCATATTGTAGTCCAAATAAAATAAAGTCCCTAATAAAACGCAGAAGCCGATATGAGGACGTTACGCGAAAAATCAGGATAGATGATTCTTACGCGCACTTTGAAAGAATTTATGAAATTAGAATCGAACTGTCAAATCGTGGCGACAACAAATTGGCGTTTTTTTAAATCACTGTCTATGACAATTTAATTCATATTTTATAGAAAAAGAACAATAAAATGGGTATAAATAGTCTCTGTAAATCTTCATCATAATTTGAGATGTAAAATAAAAGATTAGTAATTTTTTTTCGAATAAAATACGAAATATTTTATTTTCCCCATGTTTTTCCCTCTACTCGAGTATTGCTCAGCTGAGTAGATGAACGATATTCGACTATAGAAAGCATCCAATACTTAAATACTACTTGGCACCTGAGTAATACTTGGTTGAGTAAAGACTCAAACAAATGTGTTTAGAACAATCCGTCAACCACTGGAACAACACGCCAGGGTTGAATCATTCCAAAGCGCTTATTAAGGCTTACGACCGTATGACGGCCCGTGAGGCCCTATCGCTAAATAGGAACAATCTACGCATACTGGTGGGGACGCTCACGGGGCATTGTGGCCTGAACAAACACATGTTCAACCTCAAGCTCAGAGACACAAAAATGTGCAGGTTCTGCCAAGGGGCAGAGGAAACTCCCCAGCACCTCATGTGCGAGTGTGGCCCGCTGATGCGTAAAAGATACATCCACTTGGGTGGTCACTACCTCCAACCTGAGGAGGTAAAACAATCTGGCGCCAAAAGCCTGCTGCGGTTCTTAAATGACACGAGGCTTAGCGCAGAACTATAGTAGGTGGCGAACACAATAGATCAGCAATGGTCGCAGTGTTACAAGGCTCATAAAGACCTTAGAAAAGCCCCACTCGACAAATAAAAAAATAAAAAAAGACTCAAGTAATGATCAATACTTGACTATAGATTCGAGTGTTAGTTTCGCCACAGTATACCAGACAGTAGCTTCTCTTAGAACAACATTGAAATCAAAGCGAATACGTCACAAGTTGAAGGGCTTGGATTTGGTCGCCAGATCAGTGACGTGCCCAGGGTTGGTGAATGGGGCAAGCCCGACATACCTTTTTGTGTTTTTTACGCTTTCTACAGTAAAAAAAAAGTACCTCTTTATTCTGCAATTTTCATTTTGAAATTTACTGCTTGTATCGTAGATTCAATAAAGCACACTGAAGGCATGCTACTGCTAGACAGAATTTAACATATACTTATCAGCAGTCGCATACTTCTATAATATCTTCGCATACATCAGATAATTCTTACAAATTGCTAGGTTTTGTAATGAGGAGCATGAGGCAGTTCAACAACACATTTGTCATGCGCCTCCTATTCAATTCCCTAATTCGGAGCAGATTAGAAGTCAACGCGGCAATATGGAGTCCTTACGAAAATAGCTATATATCAAGGCTAGAGAGTATACAGAAACGCTTTCTGGTGTTCCTATACTTTAAACAGCATGGATATTATCCCTTTCTATATCCTACGGCATTTATTCTGGGGATGGTTGGGTACAACTCACTAAGTGTAAGAAGAGATTGGCTGTCAATCTGCCACATATATAAACTGCTTAGGGGGTTCGTTGATAATCCGACCATCCTTAGAAGAATCGGTCTATTCGTACCCACCAATTACTACCGTGCTAGGACTCATGTATCGTTCGCGTTACCGCGAGCTAGAACTAACATCGTTCAACACTGCTTCACAGTGCGGACGCTTCGTACCCTAAATGCACTATGTTCGACTGAGCCAGAATTGGATATTTGGACGGTGAACTTAGCACAACTGAAAAGTATGGTAATGGCATTTCTTAGCAATCAAATAATTAGATAAATATGTAGTATTAAAATTGTTAAAAAGGTGTAACTAGTATAATAAAAAAGGTTAGATAAACATTAGATATACATATGTAAATATAATCGTTTAATATTACGCTCTAACGGATGTCTCCGTCTCGTTTACTATAGTCTAGAATAATGATTTATATATTAGAATAATAATGATAGTAATAGTAATGGAGTAGAGTAATAATAATATTATTAACAGTAGAATTATAATAATAGTCTATAGTAGAATAATAGTTATAATCTAGAATAATAGCCTAGAAAAATAATTAACGATTTGGAATCATCTGTAAGGTTAATTATGTTTTGGGAAATAAATAAATAAATAAATACCTCCGGTGGCTTTAAGAAAGGCCATTTTATTTGCTTGAGCGAGTGAAATCAAGCCCTTCGGCTATGTAACGACCAAATTTGGTTGCACATCAGAACACAGTTGACTACGTAACAACCAATATTGGCGGCTTGCTCCCGGAGCGCACAGTAAATATAAATACAAACGGAGCTGCCATGGAATTCACCGACCGGAGTCGGGCCCATCATAATACTATTTTTTACACTTCTGGGGGGTGAGCAGTGGATTCCGGACTTACGAACCGGCTGTGGTAGGTTTAGGACAGCTGTCTTGCCACATGTGAGCGTTCACCTTGCCACCCATTCACTCCCCCTTCGAAGCCATAGAATTTGAGATGCGCAAATCGCAGTTTTAGATATTTTTTCTAAGAAAGAGTTGATTATTTTTCTGGAAAGGCCAAGATCTTTAAAGAGGTGAAATAGAGATTTAGCTGGCAGGCCACGAGCGCCAACTTCCACCGCGTGAAGGTGAACAGTGAAGCCGTTCCGGGTTACGGCATTTGCAAGATCATGGTATTTATTTAATTTGTACCTGTGGTCTTTTGGGATATTTGATTCCCATGGAACAGTTAATTCTACAATAAGAGCCACCTTCCGAGATAGAGAGTAAAGAGTTATATCTGGACGGAGGGCTGTGCATCCGAGACTTTCAGGGAATTTATACTGCTTAGAGACCGAATCAACCTCCAGAATCCAATCTGTAGCTTTCTCGATTATTGAGAAAGGTTTTGTAGTTAAATGTTTTTTGCCTTTAGAGCCATCCCGCACAAACTGTATTGGGGGTTTGGAGGATACTGTCAAACCCTTGTTGGCACGAGCCACTGAGAGACTAATTACCTCGCGAATAACAGCGAGAACTTTGTCATGGCGGTAAGTGTACCGTCCTTGATCTAAGGCCACCTTGCAGCCAGCTAGAATGTGTCTAGCTGTGCAAGGGGTATTGCTACAGAGGGGACAAGAACTATCCTCGGCAAAGCTCCAACGAGCGAGGTTACTGGGGTCTGGAAGTGTATGCTGAAAGGCATTCAAATAAAATTTCAGCATCTCTGGCGTCCAGTCATAGAGCATTACCTTCCAGTGCATTGGAGGCGGAATGCAAAAGTCCCCAATTGTTGTCCAATCATTCTGGCATTGAAGGCCAATAGCATGAGCCATACTCTTGCTGTCGTAATCTCCCCGCAAAAGAGACTTCTTCAAGTCCACGTCGCTCGTGGTTGTACTGCCATACCCCAGACCAGTGCCATTCTGGCTGATTCCAGTAAGGAACTTTTTGTGGAAGTCTACGCGGGCTTGTAGATCATTTGAATCACTACGGCCACTTATTACGTGCTTCGATATGGCCGGATCTTTGGAATTGCACAGAATCGAATTTTTGGTTATTCTGGAGTTGGCGTAAAGCAGAGAGGGCAGTTTAAGCGCTAGCCCAAAATTTTGTTTGGACCTGAAGAGAGTCGAGGGGTCAGCTGGTTTGGCTAAGGACAGCCAGGATTTTAAACTAGCTGTCACCAGCGCATCTAGACGGGACAGTTGGGTTTTGGTAAAATCGTAAATAAGAATCATAAATTCTAATTCGAACGCATCGTAAAATCCATACCAAATATCTCATTATTACCATAGATACATAGACGGCCGCAAGAATAATTTCGCGCGTCATGCCATTGTCAAACATCATCATTTTTTTTTCTCGAGATATCATCAAAATTTTTATTGGTTTTTATGAGCTGATATCTAAATATTTTTGTATGTAAATAAGCAAAACGAAATATTACCTTTGATAGTGAATCTAATAAAGATCACGATAGTATTTACCGCAAAATATGATCCAGTGGTCTGCTAGAAGCCCGTTTACCAGTCCATACAGATCACTGATCTTCAGGTTGGGCAGGTAGCTGGGTTTATGAAAGGCTCGTCCCAGTAAAGTGTGTCTTTTTGCGGCGAGGCCTTGGTAATGACCAACGATATGCTGTCTTCAGTTTCTTCTCCACATATTCGGCAGTCCTTGCTCTCGGTCATTCCAAGGTTGAACAGATGTACTCTAAGGGTCGTGTGTCCGGTGAGGAGACCGATGATGGTTCTAAGGTTCTTCTTGCTCATGTCAAGTAGGGCCTTGGTTTTTTTAGGAACTGGTTGCTCCATCACCGCTTTTGCCTGGCGACATCCTTGGCTCTGTTTACAGGATGCCCGATGTTCCTGCTCCAAGTAGTCTCTGATGATTTTCTTACATATAGCGAAGGGGACCCCAACAACTGGCTCCGCTGGGCATTTCAATGTGCCCAGTTTTGCCAGTGTATTGGCCTCGTTGTTGCCGGGTATGAATATGCATAAATAATAGGGGTAAATATTTCTGTTAATTAAATATGTATTTTTCATATATAGTTTTTGGCCTTAAATTTCCTTTCTTCTTCTTATAGTGCCATTTCCTATCGGAGATTGGCTGTCATTATGGCCACTTGGGCCTGTGATGTTGCGGAGCGGAACAACTCGGTGGTGCTTGAGTTGAACCATTCAACGAGGTTTTGTAGCCAGTGGGTTCTTCTTCGGCCAGGTCTTCGGCGGCCTTTTATCTTGCCTTGCAGGATTAATTGGAAAAGGTGGTATTTGTTGACGGGGTATAAGCAAGCGGACTAAGGTCAGGCTGGTTCGAGCTCTGGTTTTATCGATCTTTCTCTATGCATCGGAGACATGATGCCTGAAGGCTCGGATACGCACCAAAATCGATGCACTGGAGATGTGGCGTTGGCGTAAAATGCTAGGGATCCCATGTACAGGACGCCGCACAAACAAATCTGTTCTGGAAGAACTCGGCATCCAAGTGAGGCTCTCCACCGTATGCATGAGAAGGGTCCTGCAGTTCTTCGGTCATGTTGCCAGGAGAAACCCAGAGAATCTGGAGAAAATGCTTTCCGGGGGTCAAGTGGAGGGAAGAAGATCACCGGCCAGATGGAACGACCTCATCAAAGAAGTTACGAAAGGGTCAATACAATCTGCGGCCCGCCATGCAGAAGACAGGTCGAAGTGGACGAGCCTCGTAGGCAAACTGTTGTCTAGTGACCACGATCCTCAGTAATGAGGGAACGACGGAGAAGAAGAAGAAGAAGGTATTTGTTACCACGTATTATGTGGCCCATGTATTGCAATTTCCTTCTTTTTATGGTCTTCAGTGATTCCAATCCTTTGTGCATTCTTTGCAGCACCGTCTCATTTGTGACTCTATATTCATCCAAGATATTTTCAGTATTCTCCTGTAAATCCACATTTCAAAAGCTTCTAACCTTTTACACAAAGTCTGGGTTAGTGCCCACGTTTCTACTCCATACAGGAGGACTGAAAATATGTAACACCGCACCAAGCGGCGTCTATTGGAGAGTTTGAGACTACGGTTGCAGAAGAGTTGGCTCATTTTGATAAACACAGCTCTAGCTTGTTCGATGCGACATCTGACTTCCACACTATGGTCTTCTTGATCATTCACAATACAGCCAAGGTAGGTTTATATTGGCGAACCCTCTCCAGAGGTTGGTTCTTGATGTGGAGGGTGGCAGCTGACGATGTACGTCCGACAACCATGAACTTGGTCTTCTTGATGTTTATATTCAGACCATTTTGTACACTGAATATAAACGCGCAAAAAAAACATTTATAGAACGGTAACTTCATAGGTAATGACCCAATATTAACCATGTAAGAAAATCATTGTTGTCCAGTGAATCAATGTTCCTGTTTAAACTTATTACTTGTTTCAATGTTATTTCAGAGAGATACGAGACCAATGATATTCCAGAGAGATACGAGACCAATGTTATTCCAGAGAGATACGAGACCAATGTTATTTCAGAGAGATACGAGACCAATGTTATTTCAGAGAGATACGAAACCACTGTTGGTTTAATAGGAAAGAAGATAGGCGTTGCTCCACCTCAATTCACCCCGAAAGTCAACAGCAAGAAACCAAAAACGAAAGGACAACGAAAGAGCAGAAAACCAATAAAGAAAAGGTATTTATCACTATTTATACCTATCCAAGGTTTGAGGTGGGTGCCAACAGTCCCCAGACTCTAGGGGCAATGGTCGTGTTACTATTATCATTATTATTATTATTACTTTTGCAAACAGAAACTGAGTACAATTAAGCTTTACTGATTGATGATACTTTACATTACAATACATTACATTCACTACAAAACCTTTCTCAATAATCGATAAAGCTTCAGATTGGATTCTGGAGGTTGATTCGGTTTCTAAGCAGTATAAATTCCCTGAAAGTCTCGGATACACAGCCCTGCATCCAGATATAACTCTTTACTCTCTATCTCGGAAGATGGCCCTCATCGTAGAATTAACTGTTCCATGGGAATCAAATATTTCAAAAGACCACGAGGACAAATTAAATAAATACCATAATCTCGCAAATGCCGTCACCCGGAACGGCTTCACTGTTCACCTTCACGCGGTGGAAGTAGACGCTCGTGGCCTGCCAGCTAAATCTCTGTTTCACCTGTTTAAAGATCTTGGTCTCTCCAGAAAAAATAATCAACTCCTTAGAAAAATAATAGAAGAGAAGATAACAATACTTTACCTCCTTGTTGATTGGTAGGCTGGTAAAGTAAAAGGACAGCTTATAAAGATAGGGACAGCCTATAAAGATAGGGAGCGATCTGAAGTGGGGTGAGCACATCACACAGATCGTTAAAAAAGCAAACTCAATTATGTACCTCAACCGTAAGCTATACAAAACCTACATCAGACCAATGCTAGAGTTTGGATTCCAGATATGGAATCCGTACTTTGGGAAAGATGAGGATCTCCTCGGGAAAGTCCAGCGCCGAGCGACCAAGATGCCAATAGGGTTCAAAAATCTGGAGTATGTAAAACGACTATATAGATACATGCAAGGGAGCTAATGGGCCCTTGCTGAGTTGGACACGAAGACCCATTCTGTTTCCGGGCGGTCTTACTCACGGGTCAACACCCATCCGATGGCCTCCACGCATGGGGTGCGAGCCTGGGTAGGACACTGGGTCAACCAGTCTCCCCTGGGAATCAATCCTCTGGCGCTCCTGGACGGTCTGCGCACCGAGCGGCGCAAGCCAATCGATTGTGCTCTCCGACTAACAGTCGGGGGAGTCTGGGAACTGTATTGTTTCCTATAGAGCGGGGGTAGTTGTCTACCTTACGGCGACTGCTCTTGAAATGACCATTGGCCATCCGATCCCGGTTCAGAGTCGGGCAAAGGACGCCTTGGTCCGCGATAGATTCGGTATACTCCGTTTCACCGCTTCGTAAGGGAGAGGACCGCGCAAGCGACCTCGAACTCGGAACCAATCGAGAGACCGGAGAAATCTGGTCACAATTGGTAGTTAGGGCGCGAGTGCCGCCCGCCAGGTAAACATACCTGGCTACTCGCGGTAAGGCGTTGGTCTCTAACGGGTTGTGGCGTAGCTAGACGTCAGATTTGTTATGTCCAAAGTCTTCTACGCTCACTGCACGGTCGATAGAACGATGAATCGTTAAAACGTCCTGCTTTGACGGGTTCGCCTGTTGTGGTTGACATCTCAATATATAGATACATATAAAGGGTGTTTTTTATAGAGGTATCGAACTTTGAAATGAAATAAAACAAAGATGAATTATTTAAATTGACATGAAATTTACTTTATTCGAAAGATTATCTTCTGGCATTTTAATTTAAATATGACTTCTGGCATATGACAGCCACGGCTGGCACGGACGTAGTCTAATCTAGAGGTCCAATTTTCGATGACTTTTTCTAACATTTGTGGCCGTATATCGGCAATAACGCAGCGAATGTTGTCCTCCAAATGGTCAATCGTTTCGGGCTTATCGGCGTAGACCAGCGACTTCACATATCGCCACAGAAAATAGTCTAGCGGCGTTAAATCGCACGGTCTTAGAGGCCAATTCACGGGTCCGAAACGTGAAACTATGCTGTTACCAAACGTTTCCTTCGATAAATCAATTGTGGCACGAGCTGTGTGACATGTTGCGCCGTCTTGTTGAAACTACAGCTCCTGCACATCATGGTTGTTCAATTGATGAACGAAAAAGTCAGTAATCATGGCTCTATAGCGGTCACCATTGACTGTAACGTTCTGACCATCATCGTTTTTAAAGAAGTACGGACCAATGATTCCACCAGCCCATAAAGCACACCAAACAGTCAGTTTTTCTGGATGTAACGGTGTCTCAACATACACTTGAGGATTATCATCACTCCAAATACAGCAGTTTTGTTTATTGACGTATCCATTCAACCAAAAGTGAGCTTCATCGCTAAACAAAATTCGCTTATGAAAATCGGGACCAACGATTGGCGGGATCAAATGATTTTCAAAATGAATTTGCACAATTTGGAAGCGTTGTTCAGGCGTCAGTCTATTCATGTTGAAATGCCAAACCAAAATAAACATAAATGACCTGACACCTGACAAAATGGCCGCCAGTTAAAAAAGTGTTACCAACTTAAAGTTCTATACCTCTATAAAAAACACCCGTTAGATACATATATATTTTCAGAATGTACTCAATCATACCTTTCATTTGACACTTTATGTTAATTTATTGACATTTGGATGTTTAGACAACTATTTACTTGGGGGGCGCCAGTTTTGCATGCGGCAATTTTGCACAAATGTCACTTTTGACAGGTCCAAATTTGTTGAGGGCAGATTTGCAGGAGGCAACCTTGCAGGAAGCAACCTTGCAGGCGGCAACCTTCAGTACAGTTTTTAAGTTTTTCTGTTAGGTTAGGTTAGGTTAGTTTTTTCTTTCCCTAAAATCGAAGTAACATTAATTACCGGCAGCCTTGTAGTGGATGACTTTTATACATCAAACTAAACATTAAAAAAAATGTTTTAAGTTTTTCTGTTAGGTTAGCTTATGTCATTTTGACATTTGCAAAACTGCCTTCTGCAAGATTGCCTTCTGCAAAACTGCCGCCTGCAAGAATGCCGTCTGCAAGATTGCCGTCTGCAAATTTGCCTTCTGCAAGTTTGATGGTACCCATTTACTTGATATTTTGACAGTTAACCCTTTGTAGTCCAAGATCTTCAAACAAAAAATAATGTTGATAATGAGATAGGTTTAGGCAAATAAAAAAAACGTATTTCTCAGAAATTCAAAAATATTTATTATTAATCATTTATTTGACATTGGGAATGTGACATTACTGTAACATTGAGTTGAACGTATAAAAAAACATTTATGTTGTATGGAAAAAATTGAAACAATTATTTTGTTTATATAATATATAGCATAATGCTAAGCTGCATTTTTCGCAAATTGTTTGTGAAACGCCAGTGCACTTGGAAATCTTGCAACGTATCCTTTTTTTAACCCAAATCGGCCAATGACTGACCTGGTCCTGCCTTACTGCCAATGCAGGAACATGTTGCGCAGGGTCCTTATGTTTTTTGGCTTGAATTTCGTCTTCTAAAGACCTTCGACTCTTGATCTTAGGATTTAGGCCAAGCTCGCATAAGGTCTCGCCTATCTCAAGTATAAATTCTGCTGAAGACATTTGTTTGCCGTTAAGATATTTTGCCTTCCTTACTCTTCGGTATAATAACCAAGAATTTGCCATAGTCAGTTCCAGTAAATGTTAGAACATCCTAACTTGCCATCTTTTGCTTCGAAATTTTGAATGGATAAAAGACTTGAAGAAGGACTTGAAGAAGTCTCTTTTGCGGGGAGATTACGACAGCAACAGTATGGCTCATGCTATTGGCCTTCAATGCCAGAATGATTGGACAACAATTGGGGACTTTTGCATTCCGCCTCCAATGCCCTGGAAGATAATGCTCTGTGACTGGACGCCAGAGATGCTGAAATTTTATTTGAATGTCTTTCAGCATACACTTCCAGACCCCAGTAACCTCGCTCGTTGGAGCTTTGCCGACGACAGTTCTTGTCCCGACAGTTCTTGACCCCTTGCACAGCTAGACACATTCTAGCTGGCTGCAAGGTGGCCTTAGATCAAGGACGGTACACTTACCGCCATGACAAAGTTCTCGCTGTTATTCGAGAGGTAATTAGTCTCTCAGTGGCTCGTGCCAACAAGGGTTTGACAGTATCCTCCAAACCCCTAATACAGTTTGTGCGGGATGGCTCTAAAGGCAAAAAACATTTAACTACAAAACTTTCTCAATAATTGAGAAAGCTACAGATTGGATTCTGGAGGTTGATTCGTTCTCTAAGCAATATAAATTCCCTGAAAGTCTCAGGGAATTTATATTGCTTAGAGGATGCACAGCCCTCCGTCCAGATATAACTCTTTACTCTCTATCTCTGAAGGTGGCCCTTATTGTAGAATTAACTGTTCCATGGGAATCAAATATCCCAAAAGACCACGAGTATAAATTAAATAAATACCATGATCTTGCAAATGCCGTAACCCTGTTCACCTTCACTGTTCACCTTCACGCGGTGGAAGTTGGCGCTCGTGGCCTGCCAGCTAAATCTCTATTTCACCTCTTTAAAGATCTTGGCCTTTCCAGAAAAATAATCAACTCTTTCTTAGAAAAATTCTTGCATCTCAAATTTTATGGCTTCGAAGGGGGAGTGAATGGGTTGTAAGGTGAACGCTCACATCTGGCAAGACAGCTGTCCTAAACCTACCACAGCCGGTTCGTAAGTCCGGAATCCGCTGATCACCCCCCAGAAGTGTAAAAAATAGTATTATGATGGGCCCGACTCCGGTCGGTGAATTCCATGGCAGCTCCGTTTGTATTTATTATATATATTCTTACCTACAGGTTTCCACAAAAACTACACAATTGTATACACTTTTTATATTTTTTTATAAGTCATTCAACACCTGCCTTAGTTCTAATTTATCACTTTCATCAACGCGCTACATTTAAACTAACACATAAGTCGCTTAGTTACGCTATCTATGATTTTTACTCGATACTAAGTGGTAGGGTACAGTAGTGCTAGACGGATTCAAATTTATTTATTTTATTTATTTATTTATTTATTTTATTTATTTAAGTCCATAAAAAATACATTTGGTTACAAAAACATTCTCTTAGCCTAATATTTCATAATAATTTTAAACAGTTTTTTTTAATTTACCTAACTCGGAAAGAGATTCAGAAATAATAGTTTGTGGTTTACCACCTCACTAGGAATAACCTGTATCGAGGTGGTACCAACAGAAATCGTATATTGCCTGCCGAAAGAGCATGATATACCCGCTCTTAGGTTTTCATTTTATTTTAATATTTTTTTAAAACTTTATATTGCAATGGTATTTACAATTAATAATTACAAGGATGGGGGTAGTTACTTTATTCTAAAATTTAAAAATTTTGAAGATACCAAATTAAACGGAAGGTATTTTCTTACATCTAATATAATACATACATAGATACGATTATCGCATAAACTTTACATGAATTTATATTAAAAGTATATATAAATAAAAATTATTATAAAGAAGTACATACATATAATATGATAATTAAAAAATAAAAAATAGAAAAAATATTATTATGATAATACGAGTATATATTTACATATGCAAAGTGCCTTGATAACTATTTATCAAAGAATTTAGTGCCCCATGAACTAAATGAATTTAGTGCCCTATTCAGGGGGATTTTAGGGGGATTTGTAGTTTGTTACAGAAATGTCACATGAAGCTATAAAGGGTTAAGATAGGCTGTGATACTTGGGAACACCAATTAATGCAGACATTCACTCGCATCATACCCGCGGTAGCTCCCTTTTATGCGTACCCCGAATACGACTGGCAAAAGTACAGAAAAGCTACTTGTACCTTAGCATTAAATTCTATAATCTACTCCCTACAAAATTTAAACAGCTGGAGGACATAAAATTAAAAAAAAACATCAAGGAGATGCTGATAGGCCACCCTTTCTATAATTTGGCCGAATTTGAGGGCCATGATTTTTCAAATATTGTGCCCATTTAAATTACTTAGAAAGTAGAGCCTTATTGTCTGTTTATTTTATATGGTCTTATATCTGTACTTTTAGTTTAAAATGCATAACGTAGATTTAATTTGATTATTTAACATTTTACTGACAATTTGAATATTACGATAAATAATTTTACTACGTATCTTTTCGAATCGCTAACTACTTCAAATATTAAACTTTTATTTTGATTATTTATATTTATAGTTTGACAATCTAGTAGTTAATTCTTGACTAACTATGTATGTTCAGTAAAGAGTAGTAACGAAACTTACTACATAACCCAATTTGACACGTCCAAGAGCGGTCTTTAGCCGTCTTTAGACGAAATTTAGGTCTTTAGAAGAAAATGTAAATGTAAATAACGATTTCTAACAATACCACATACTTCAAATCGGTTTGAGTGTTTAGAAGTTATGATGGAATAAAGAAACGGAAGATATACATAGTTGAACCCTGAACACTTAACACTTCTTTTTTGTTGGGTTGGGTGTAAGAATGCGCACACTTATCCCGACCGCCTATAGGTAAGTACCGAATATTAAATGTCTCATATTATGATTTCTTTTATTATAGAGAAACCAAAAAAGAAGACTTTGCTCACGTCAGAGTTTTTGAGGATGCTGATGAAACTATTCCTTCTGAAGAGGAGGAGAACAACGACGAAACTGTAGTTTTTCTGATGGAAGTCACAGACGAATCTGATGCGGAAGATAATCACGATATAGGAGGGTATCAAATGTCATCCGATAGTGACAGCTGTCACTTATCATCTAAAGGAGAAGAGAAGGTGGAATGCGAGGAATCACACCTTCCTGAAGAGGACCAGATAATCTCGGAAATGAGGGAGAGAGTCGAAGATGCAGTGGAAAAGGAAGTTGTAAGTAATCATTATATACTAACAGCCTTAGAAATAAAAATATCTGTAAAACGCTGTTATTATTATTATTATTTATTCTGGACAGGCAGCTCTGCTGATACGTCCGGATCAGATCTTGTAAAGCTAAACAATATTAACAATATTAACAAGTTTTTAGATACAAATCGAGTCTGTTTTTAAATTGATTAACAGAGATTGCACTTCAAGTGGTAGTTTATTCCACATGTCCACCACTCTATTTGGCAGAACGTTCTTAAGAGGATTAGATTTAAATTTTGTACGGTTGAGTTTTTTGTTGTGACCTCGAAGATTTGTGTTGAATTTGTAAATATTCTTCAGTGCAGGTACATCGTAATAGTGTGTCAGAATTTTATATGTCTCAATCAGGTCCCCTCTTTGTCGTCTTTGTTTGAGTGTAGTAATTCCAAGTAATTTCAAGCGATCTTCATAATTCCTATTCTTCAGGCCCACTGGCATTTTGGTTGCCCTTCGCTGAACCTTTTCCAGAATATCTACATCTTTGCAAAAGTAAGGGTTCCAGATCTGATAGCCATACTCAAGAATAGGTCTCACATATGCCTTGTAGATCTTGATAAAAACCTCTATTGATAGATGTTGGAAAGCCTTCCTTATTAGATAGAGAATAGAGTTGGCTCTTTTAGCAATTGCAATTATGTGTTTCTCCCATTTGAGATCATCAGTAATTTTTATTCCAAGATCTTTTTGTTGCTTGACTGCTTCTAGTTGGGCGTTTGCCAGAAAATATTGTTAACCAGGTGTTTTAACTAAACGCTTTTAGAAGCTGTTGACCGCCTGTGTTGTTCAGATTCATTACATTGAGAAATAAACGCATTTTAAGGTTAAGGGAGCTAATGGGCCCTGTTGGAGTTGGCCACGAAGACCCATTTGTTTAGGGTCGGTCACACTCATGGGTCAACACCCGGCAAGCCCGGGCAGGACACTGGCCTGAGGGCTAGTTTCCCCTAGGAATCAACTTTCTCGTGCTTCTGGACGGTCTGCGCACCGTGTGGCGTAAGCCAATCGATTGTGCATTCTGATTAACAGTCGGGGGAGTCCGGAAGCAGTACTGTTTCCTATAGAGCGGGGGTGGTTGCTGACCTTACGGCGACTGCTCTTGAAACGACCATCAGCTACCCGATTTCAGGTGAACAGCCGAGCAAAGGATGCCGTGGTCCACAATAGATTCGGTTTACACCGTTTCACGGCTTGGTAAGGGAGAGGACCGCGCAAGCGACCTCAAACTCATAACCAGTCGAGAGACCGGAGTAATCTGGTTGCAACTGGTAGTAAGGGCGTGTGTCGGTCCGCTGGGTAAAATACCTGGCTATTTCGCAGTTAAGGCGTTGGCCTCTTACGGGCATGTGGCGGAGCTTGACGGTGGACTGTTTTGTCCTAAGTCTTCTGCGCTCAGTTCATTGGAGACACAACGATCATATTTCGTTAAAACTTCCTGATGTGACGGGTTGGCCCTTTGCCGTTGACATTTGACATTTGACATCAACAAAATGAATAGTGTTTTTCCTGCAAGACTGAAATCTAGGACTAGTCACGGCGTAAAGAAAGTCACTTTTGACTGTGGGTCGACAAGAAACGGAGACATTAATAATATATATATTAAAATAGAGCCTGATTTGTGAGATTTATGTAAGTATATATATATATATATATATATATATATATATATATATATATATATATATATATATATATATATATATATATATATATATATATATATATATATATATATATATATATATATATATATATATATATATATATATATATATATATATATATATATATATATATATATATATATATATATATATATATATATATATATATATGCATATATATATATATATATATATATATATATAGTTATCCTTTCTATCATTTAGTTGATCAGGCGTGCCTAAAAATCAGTTTTTATTTGATCCGTTTTCGTTAGTTGATCCGAACCGCTTAAGTTGATCCAATGTGATTTTCAGATACCTTATTTGATCCATCCGGAGCCAATAATGACCCATAGGTCACGTGACCACTTCGACGTCATCTCATGATAAAGATATACAATTCCATCCCATCCTTAGTTGATCCGTATTCAAACTGACCAATCAGGGAGCAGAAGAGTCAAACTGCAACCTGATTGGTTGGTGGAATATATGTATTGGAATTCCTATAGACAGTATGTTGATCCCGTCTGGTATTGATAAATGCAGCGACAAAAGATTATTTTGCATGTAAATTCAAAATAATCTCCTCTAGGAAAGTATTGTGGACGCACTTCTGTGTGGCAGCTGTGTGTATTCTTCGAAGATAGGGCTGAAACGCTTTATCCGATTGAGCTATAATTCGGCATGCATGCATCATTTGGCCATGGCATGAGCTGAAAAGATTGTGGTTGAAATCGGTCCACCCTGGGTTGGCTCCCAAAGAGGGAACTCTTCAACGGTCACCAGCAGAGACCCAAAATTTTGAATACGCATTTAGTTATGATAGCCCCTTCCATGTTTTACCATGACATTGCTGATGAACCCTGGATTGGCTCCCGATGAGGGAACTCCTCAACGGTCAACAGCAGAGACCTAAAATGTTGTATACGAATTCAATTATGGTAGGCCCTTCCATGTTCCACCATGACATGGCTAATGAATCCTGGATTAGCTCCGGATGAGGGAACTCCTCAACGGTCAACAGCAGAGACCCAAAATTTTGAATACGCATTCAATTCTGATAGCCCCTTCCATGTTCTGCCATGACATAGCTGAAGAACCCTGGATTGGCTCCCGATGAGGGAACTACTCAACGGTCAACAGCAGAGACCTAAAATGTTGTATACGAATTCAATTATAATAGGCCCTTCCATGTTCCGCCATAACATGGCTGATGAATCCTGGCTTAGCTCCGGATGAGGGAACGACTAAACGGTCAACAGCAGAGACCTAAAATTTTGTATACGCAATTAATTATGATAGCCCCTTCCTTCCAAGTTCCATTATAACATGGCTGATGTACCCTGGGTTGGCTCCCGATGTGGAACTCCTCAACGGTCAACAGCAGAGACCCAAAATTTTGTATACGAGTTTCGATTTCGTTTTCGATACTTTTCGATTTCGATTTCGGTTTCGGTTTCGTTTTAGATTTCGATTTTTTTGTCGATTTTGATTTCATTTTCGATTTTGATTTTGATTTCGATTTCATCATAATGATCATCGGGGGGGGGGGGGGTTAATGGGTGGGGCTAGGTTGGAAAGGGGGGTGGGTGGTATTAATATTCAGATTAATTAAATTCCTGGCTACTTGACAGGAAAGTCTTGAGGTGACACAGGCGTTCGCGTTTGCGGACCGTTGAGGAGTTTCCTCATTGGGAGCCAATCCAAGGTTCATCAGCCATGTCATAGTGAAACTTGCAAGGGGCTATAATAATTGAATGCGTACACAAAATTATGGGTGTCGTTGAGGAGTCTTCTCATCGGAAGCCAACCCAGGGTACATCAGTCATGTCATAGTGAAACTTAGAAGGGGCTATCATAATTTAATGCGTATACAAAATTTTCGGCCTCTGCTGTTGACCATTAAGGAATTGCCTTATCGGGAGCCAACCCAGGGTACATCAGCCATGTCATCGTGGTTCATGGAAGCGCTATCATAATTGAATGCGTATACAAAACGTTGGGTCTCTGCTGTTGAATGTTGAGGAGTACCCTCATCGGGAGCGAACACAGGGTACATCAGCCATGTCATCATGGAACATGGAAAGAGCTATCCTAATTGAATGTGTGTACAACATTTTGGGTCTCTGCTGTTGACCGTTGAGGAGTTCCCTCATCGGGAGCCAATTCACGGTTCATCAGCGATGTCATGGGGGAACATGGAAGGGGCTATCATAATTAAATGCGTATACAAAATTTTGGGTCTCTGCTGTTGACCGTTAAGGAATTCCCTTATCGGGAGCCAACCCAGAGTTCATCAGTAATGTCATGGTGGAACATGGAAGCGGCTATCATAATTGAATGCGTATACAAAATGTTGGGTGTCTGCTGATTGCCTGGAAAGTCAATCAGCAGCAAATGAGGGGTTGCCTGATTGCCGGGAAAGGCTTTGAGTGACGACCGATTTTACTTTCCAGTATGGAAAGTATTGTGGACGATCTTCCGTGTGTCTGTCTGTGTGTCTTTGTCCGTATGTCTGTGTGTCTGTCCGTATTCTCCAACGATAGCGCCGACACGCTTCATCCGATTGAGCTGATATTTGGCATCAGCAGGCATCATTTGGTCATGACATAAACTGAAAAGATTGTGGTTGATATCCGTTCACCCTGGATTGGCTCCCGACGAGGGAACTCAACGGTCAACAGCAGAGACCCAAAATTTTATTAGCTTTCCCGGCAATCAGGCAACCCTCCCCGCTTCCCTCCGCAAAAAAATACAACACTCCCCCTTACCCCACTCATTCAAACACCAATGAATTACCAATTCAAACACCAATGAATCGCCTTATCTATTTTTTATTTATTTATTTAATAAAATTATCCTTTTCGACCATCACAACGCTGACACGCCAACGGAACGGACGTTCGCTTCCGAATGCCGATATACTCGTATATCCAAAAATTGGAAACAATGCTAAGAATTTTGTTGATCCGGATTAACCATTGTACGTAGGATGCGAAAACTATATATACCTAAGTCATAACTGTGACCATTTAAATTTATGCCAGTCAGAATTATTGCTTTATATGTTTAGCACTTGGTTGATATGGATCAATTAATGCACGGTGTCCATAAGGAAATAATTATATACGAATGAAAAATGTCGTAGCTCTTATATTAGTTGAACCGTATAAGTCGGAAAATCAAGACTTGATTTAAACGGCTTTATTATTATTGGAATTTTATGACTTATTTTACCTTAGCGGCCCACCAACCGACGATGAGGTAAAGTATTGTGAACGGGTTAAATATTTATTTCGAGAAGAAGACGGATACACATTTTTAATCTCCCTCTCTGCCCATCCCTCCCCCCACCGATCCCCAAAATGACTAAGGCAACTTCTGTGTGTGTGTGTGTGTGTAGTCTGTGTGTGTGTGTGTATTCCTCCACGATAGCGTCCAACGCTTCATCCCGTTTTGATAAATTTCGGCACGCAGGCATTATTTGGTCATGGCAAGAGTTGAAAAGATTGTAGTTGAAATCGGTCATCACTCAGAGACTCATCCAACCCCTCAAATGACGCCTGGTAATTTAAACTCATCCTGTATACAAGCGACACAAATAATATTTAAAATCTAACATAAATTAAACTAAGAGTCAGGTCATTTAAAGCGGCGTCGCTTGCGATGTGTGAATCGTTAAAAAATTGTAATTGATGACTCACGGCGACCCGTGTTGGTAATTTTATTTTTAAATTGAATGAGATGACGCGCGTTCAAATTCAAATTTTTATTGCGTTGCGTCGCACATTAACAGAAATTTTTGCCAACTGCTCATCGACTTTATTTATGAAACGACTATTCAGATGAAATAAGTCTCTGGCTTCTTGCCGGGAAACACATTTTTTTTTCAAAATGTTTGTAATACTCCAAATAACGTCGTAACGGCAAGGATAATTGAAAAATTTGCCTGGAAAATAGGAAAATTCAGGAAAAACTGAAAGTGCTTTTTTCTACTCACGATTCAAACAATGGATTTCCGTATTTCTTTTTCTGAATAGGAACGGCATATTTGGTTGTTTTTTATTTGTTTTGATCAATATGCTTTCGGGATCTAAATATTCAAACGAATTTATTCAATGTGGTTGGGGGGAGTATATGGGGAAGGGGATGGGGATTTTTGGGGGGGAGTGGAATGGGGATAGGGCTTGGGTGTAGAGTTTGGTCGGGGTCGTAGGGGGGGAGGTCGTTAGAGAGAGTGGAGTTTGAAAGGCGGGTGGAGTTAGGGGAGTTGATTTGTAAGGGCGGGGAGGGGGGGGGGGGGTGGTTGTAATTTTTTCGCGGGTTGCCTGATTGCCGGAAGAGTCAATAAAATTTTGGGTCTCTGCTGTTGACCGTTCAGGAGTTCCCTCATCGGGAGCCAACCCAGGGTACATCAGCCATGTCATCGTGGAACATGGAAGCGCTATCATAATTGAATGCGTATACAAAACTTTGGGTCTCTGCTGTTGAATGTTGACGAGTACCCTCATCGGGAGCGATCCCAGGGTACATCAGCCATGTCATCATGGAACATGGAAAGGGCTATGATTATTGAATGCGTATACAAAATTTTGGGTCTCTGCTGTTGACCGTTGAGGAGTTCCCTCATCGGGACCCAACCGACGGTTCATCAGCCATGTCATGGGAGAACATGGAAGGGGCTATCATAATTGAATGCGTATACAAAACTTTGGGTCTCTGCTGTCGACCATATAGGAGTTCCCTCATCGGGAGCCAACCCAGGGTACATCAGCCATGTCATCGTGGAACATGGAAGCGCTATCATAATTGAATGCGTATACAAAACTTTGGGTCTCTGCTGTTGAATGTTGACGAGTACCCTCATCGGGAGCGAACCCAGAGTACATCAGCCATGTCATCATGGAACATGGAGAGGGCTATCATTATTGAATGCGTATACAAAATTTTGGGTCTCTGCTGTTGACCGTTGAGGAGTTCCCTCATCGGGACCCAACCGACGGTTCATCAGCCATGTCATGGGAGAACATGGAAGGGGCTATCATAATTGAATGCGTATACAAAACTTTGGGTCTCTGCTGTCGACCATAGAGGAGTTCCCTCATCGGGAGCCAACCCAGGGTTCATCAGACATGTCATTGTGGAATATGGAAGGGGCTATCATAATTGAATGCGTATACAAAATTTTGGGTCTCTGCTGTTGACCGTTAAGGAATTCCCTTATCGGGAGCCAACCCAGAGTTCATCAGTAATGTCATGGTGGAACATGGAAGCGGCTATCATAATTGAATGCGTATACAAAATGTTGGGTGTCTGCTGATTGCCTGGAAAGTCAAACACCAATGAATCGCCTTATTTATTTTTTATTTATTTATTTAATAAAATTATCCTTTCCGACCATCACAACGCTGACACGCCAACGGAACGGACGTTCGCTTCCGAATGCCGATATACTCGTATATCCAAAAATTGGAAACAATGCTAAGCATTTTGTTGATCCGGATCAACCATTGTACGTAGGATGCGAAAACTATAATATATACCTAAGTCATAACTGTGACCATTTAAATTTATGTCAGTTAGAGTTATTGCTTTATATGTTTAGCACTTGGTTGATCTGGATCAATTAATGCACGGTGTCCATAAGGAAATAATTATATACGAATGAAAAATTTCGTAGCTCTTATATTAGTTGAACCGTATGAGTCGGAAAATCAAGACTTGATTTAAACGGCTTTATTATTATTTGAATTATATGACTTATTTTACCTTACCGGCCCACCAACCGACGATGAGGTAAAGTATTGTGAACGGGTTAAATATTTATTTCGAGAAGAAGACGGATACACATTTTTAATCTCCCCCTCTGCCCATCCCTCCCCCCACCCATCCCCAAAATTACTAAGGCAACTTCTGTGTGTTTGTATCAGTCTGTGTGTGTGTGTGTGTGTGTGTGTATTCCTCCACGATAGCGTCCAACGCTTCATCCCGTTTTGATAAATTTCGGCACGCAGGCATTATTTGGTCATGGCAAGAGTTAAAAAGATTGTAGTTGAAATCGGTCATCACTCAGAGACTCATCCAATCCCTCAAATGACGCCTGGTAATTTAAACTCATCCTGTATAGAAGCGACACAAATAATATTTAAAATCTACCATAAATTAAACTAAGAGTCAGGCCATTTAAAGCGGCGTCGCTTGCGATGTGTGAATCGTTAAAAAATTGTAATTGATGACTCACGGCGACCCGCGTTGGTAATTTTATTTTTAAATTGAATGAGATGACGCACGTTCAAATTCAAATTTTATTGCGTTGCGTCGCACATTAACAGAAATTTTCGCCAACTGCTCATCGACTTTATTTATGAAACGACTATTCAGATGAAATAAGTCCCTGGCTTCTTGCTGGGAAACACATTTTTTTTCAAAATGTTTGTAATACTCCAAATAACGTCGTAACGGCAAGGATAATTGAAAAATTTGCCTGGAAAATAGGAAAATTCAGGAAAATCTGAAAGTGCTTTTTTCTACACACAATTCAAACGATGGATATCCGTAATTCTTTTTTGAATAGGAACGGCTTATTAGGTTGTTTTTTTTTGTTTTGATCAATATGCTCTCGGGATCTAAATATTCAAACGAATTTATTCAATGTGGTGGGGGGGAGTATATGGGGAAGGGGATGGGGATTTTTGGGGGGAGTGGAATGGGGATGGGGCTTGGGTGTAGAGTTTGGTCGGGGTCTTAGGGGGGGAGGTCGTTAGAGAGAGTGGAGTTTGAAAGGCGGGTGGAGTTAGGGGAGGTGATTGTGAGGGCGGGGGAGGGGGGGGGTTGTAATTTTTTCGCGGGGTGCCTGATTGCCGGGAGAGTCAATAAAATTTGGGTCTCTGCTGTTGGCCGTTCAGGAGTTCCCTCATCGGGAGCCAACCCAGGGTAGATCAGCTATGTCATCGTGGAACATGGAAGCGCTATCATAATTGAATGCGTATACAAAACTTTGGGTCTCTGCTGTTGTATGTTGACGAGTACCCTCATCGGGAGCGAACCCAGGGTACATCAGCCATGTCATCATGGAACATGGAAAGGGCTATCATAATTTAATGCGTATACAAAATTTTGGGTCTCTGCTGTTGACCCTTGAGGAGTTCCCTCATCGGGAGCCAACCCACGGTTCATCATCCATGTCATGGGGGAACATGGAAGGGGCTATCATAATTGAATGCGTATACAAAACTTTGGGTCTCTGCTGTTGACCGTTAAGGAATTCCCTTATCGGGAGCCAACCCAGAGTTCATCAGTAATGTCATGGTGGAACATAGAAGCGGCTATCATAATTGAATGCGAATACAAAATGTTGGGTGTCTGCTGATTGCCTGGAAAGTCAAACACCAATGAATCGCCTTATTTATTTTTTATTTATTTATTTAATAAAATTATCCTTTCCGACCAGCAAAACGCTGACACGCCAACGGAACGGACTCTCGCTTCCGAATGCCTTATATTCGTATATCCAAAAATTGGAAACAATGCTAAGCATATTGTTGATCCGGATCAACCATTGTACGTAGGATGCGAAAACTATATATACCTAAGTCATAACTGTGACCATTTAAATTTATGTCAGTTAGAATTATTGCTTTATATGTTTAGCACTTTGTTGATCTGGATCAATTAATGCACGGTGTCTATAAGGAAACAATTATATACGAATGAAAAATTTCGTAGCTCTTATATTAATTGAACTGTATAAGTCAGAAAATCAAGACTTGATTTAAACGGCTTTATTATTACTTGAATTTTATGACTGATTTTACCTTACCGGCCCACCAACCGACGATGAGGTAAAGTATTGTGAACGGGTTAAATATTTATTTCGAGAAGAAGACGGATACACATTTTTAACCTCCCCCTCTGCCATCCCTCCCCCAACCCATTCCCAAAATTACAAAGGCAACTTCTGTGTGTTTATGTCGGTCTCTGTGTGTGTGTGTGTATTCCTCCATGATAGCGTCCAACGCTTCATCCCGTTTTGATAAAATTCGGCACGTAGGCATCATTTGGTCATGGCAAGAGTTCAAAACATTGTAGTTGAAATCGGTCATACTACAGTCGGGAAAAAATGGACTTACAGACTTAAAATTCGGTATACAGTTGCCTCGTCGGACTGAAAACACATTGTGAAGTTTTGTTTGGAATATCTCATATACAAGAGACCTAAATAATATTTAATTTCTACCATACATTAGATTAAGAGTAAGGCCCTTCAAAGCGGCGACTCTTGCGATGTGTGAACTGAGTCGCTTGTGCTGAAATAAGTTCCTGGCTACTTGTTGGGAAACTCTTGCAGTGGCACAATCGTTTTTTTTTTACTTTTTTGACTCAGCAACCAAACAGGAGGGAAATTATTGTTTAAATCATTTGAACCTATTTCCCATTCCAATAAGCCTCCAATAAAAAAAAATAACTAACTATTTTTTTTTGTATCTCCTTTGGGGTGGATACGTATTTATTTAGAATTAGTTGTGTGTAAAATATTTCAAATGCCTGGAAGCTTGGAAGGAAGCCTGGAAATAAGCATGGCTGTAGAAACTGATCCAATATCCGTTTTTAAATCCACACATTTGTTTAACCACATTCACAATATTTCATACTTTATAGGATTAATTATATCATCAAAACATTTTACATCGTTTTCCTTACTCCTCATACAGCAAGATCGCGCATTCTCAAGCAATTGGATTTTCTTGATAGATGTTCTATTCATTTTTGAAAAAGTCATGACCCAAATGCAAAATTCAGTGGGAGGCGATGAATCACCAATTAAACATTATTCTTTCTGAGGTAAGGTAATATATTTTTCCAACTGACGTCCGACCGGCAAAACGGTTACACGCCTTCTGACGCTCGCTGCCCACTTCTGATATACTCGTATATACAAAAATCGGAAACAATGCTAAGCATATTGTTGAGCCGGATCAACCACTGAACGTAGGATGCGAAAACTATTATCCCTAAGTCATAATTGTGACCATTTACATTTATTGCAGTCTAAATTATTGCTTTATATGCGTAGCACTTGGTTGATCGGAATAAAATAATGAATGGAGTCTATAAGGAAATAAATATATCGAAATGAAAAATTTCTTAGCACTTAGTTGATACGTGTAAGTCGGTAAAACATGACTTATATTTAAAAGGCTCTATTTAGCTTCAAGTTCTGTAAAGTATGAATTTTACGACTGATTTTACTTTACCAGCCCACTAACCGACGAGGAGGTAAAGTATTTTGAGGGCGTATTTTTCTTATTTCGAGAGGAATACGGATATATACATTTTGAAACCCCCTCCCCACACTCCCCAGACGACTAAGACGATTTCTATGTATTTGTGTATGTCTGTGTCTTTCTGTGTGTTTATCCGTCCAAACGCTTCATCTGGTTTTGCTTAAATTTGGCATGCAGGCATCATTTGGTAATAGAGAGAAATCAAAAGATTTTAGTTGATATCGGTGATACTTTAATTTCGAAATATTGGATTTAGAGACTTTAAATTCGGTATACAGTTGCTTTGTCATGCAGCGAATGCTTTCAGCGCCTATTCAGAAGCCTCCTCAGATTTGTATTGTCTCTAAGTCTTCTACGCTCATCCCACGGCTAAAAGAACAATCACATATCGCCATCGGTATACCAGTTTGGGGTGTCGAATTCGCCCGTTGTATACGACACCGCCCTACTGCATTGTTTCACAATCACATTGTGAAATTTTGGTTGGAATATCTTATATACAAGCGACACAAATAACATTTGAAGTCCGCCATACATTAATCAAATACTAATGCCCTACAAAGCGGCGACGCTTGCGATGAGTGGATTGTTTGAAATTCGAATTCAAAGGCTCACGGTGATCCGCGTTGGCAATGTCATTTTGCTCATGAGTTTTTTCATTTCCATCTTAATATCATTTTAAATTGGAAGGATTTGACGCTAAGTCATAAGTTTTCTATTACGATATTTTGCAGCATTTGACCCTATTTTCCATTGGCAATTCGCCTCCAATAACAAATTAAAACTATCTAACCTTTTTATTACCTTATTCTTTTATTATCTGCAATGGATACGTTTATATTTAGAATTATGTAGTTGTCAGTAAATTATTCCGATGCACCCAAACACAGCTGGTCCTAAGTCTGGACGGTATACTGGTTGTAGCAACTGCTCCAGTATCGTTTTTTTAAATCCACACATTTGTTTCACCCTATTCAAAATATTTCATAGTTTATAAGATTAATAATAAGTAATTACGTCTTCAAAATATTTTACATCTTTTCCCCTTTGCCTCATATAGCAAGCTCGTGCATTTTCGGCAAATAGATTTTTCTGATCGACTTTTTTTTATTTTTGAAAAAAGTCATGACCTAAATGCTAAAATTAGTGGGAGGGAATGAATCACCAATTAAACCATATTTACTTTTGAATTAACTATCTCCGAATGACGATATACTCATATATCCAAAAATTGGATACAATGCCTAGCATACTGTTGATTTGTTGAAAGTATGGTGTTGTTGAAAGTAGGATGTGATAACTATATATACCTAACTCATACCTGTGATCATTTAAATGTATGTCGGTCTGAACTGTTGCTTTATATGCTAAGCACTTAGTTGATCTGGATCAATTATTGAATGAAGTATATAAGGAAATATATATATATATATATATACAAATGAAAAAGCACTTGCAGTTGATCCGTATAAGTTTGAAAATAAAGACCTGTTTTTAATCGGCTTTATTATTATTTATCTTCACGTTCTGTATAATTTGAATTTTACGACTGACTATTTTAACGGCCCACAAACCGACGATGAGGTAAAATATTGTGAGCGGGTTTTGAGCCTTCCCTCCCCTTCCCAGCCCGCCCCCCGACTGACAATTTCTCTGTGTTTGTGTTTGTGCGTGTGGGTAGGTATATACCTCCACTATAGCGTCCAACGCTTCATCCGGTTTTACTGAAATTGGGCATGGATGCGTCATTTGGTCATGGCCAGATTGTAGTTGAAATCGGCCATACTTTAATCTTGAAATACTGGACCTAGATATTTGAAATTCGGTATACAGTTGCCTTGTTGGGCCGAAATCACATTGTGAAATTGTGGTTAGAATATCTTATACAGGTTGAGTTTTAATTAACCGAAATCATTAAAGAAGGTTATCTTTTGATAAAAAAAAAGGTTATCATAAAGAAGGTTATCATTTGATAAAAAAATATGGTTAAATTACACAAAAAAATATTTGTTAAAAAATGAAAAATGGTATAAAAGTATTGAGCATTACACGCCATCTAGCTGTAAGTGAAATATCGCTAATATTGTTCAGTAGAAACATTTTACCTACTGGGGCGCTGCGCCATCGCAGCGCGCCCACTCGATTGTTATTTTTTTACTTAACGATCGAGTTATAAGTTTCATAAAAAATAAATAGGCATTTTTTTTTTGGTTTTCGCTATTTATTTTTTAAAGTTGCTAAGTTGCTCTTACTGATTAAACCCCTCAAATGGCGCCTGGTAATTTAAACTCATCCTGTATACAAGCGACACAAATAATATTTAAAATCTACCATAAATTGAACTAAGAGTCAGGCCATTTAAAGCGGCGTCGCTTGCGATGTGTGAATTGTAATTGATGACTCACGGCGACCCGCGTTAGTAATTTTATTTTTAAATTGAATGAGATGACGCGCGTTCAAATTCAAATTTTTATTGCGTTGCGTCGCACATTAACAGAAATTTTCGCCAACTGCTCATCGACTTTATTTATGAAACGACTATTCAGATGAAATAAGTCCCTGGCTACTTGCCGGGAAACTCTTGTACTGACACAACCAAGTTTTTACTTTTCTGTCTCACCAACCAACCAAAAGGGAAAGTATGTACTGTGAAAAAAAAATCGACATGAAAATATTTATTTGGAGCCCCCCGAGATAATTATGACGATTTCCAGATAAACAAAGGTGTCTCTGTATCTCCCTCTGTCTAGCTGTATGTATTTTTCCACGATAGCCACCAATCGCTTGATCCGATTAAGTTAAAATTTGATATGCAGGCGTCATTTCGTCATGGCATGAGTTAAAAGGTTGTAGTGAAAATCGGTTTATCAGGGGGCAAAAAATTCATTTATATTCTTCGAATTATTGGACTTGGATGCTTGTTCGGCGGAAAGATTATTGTGAAATTTGGTTTGAATATCTCATGTACAATCTGCACTAATATTATTTAAATTTAGACATATATTTTAACCAAATGATAACGCCGAGCCTCACAAAGCTAGCCAAGAAACGAGCCGCGCCATCTGCGCCGCTGAGGATGTGTAACGGAACACTACCGGGATCGTCCGCCGGCCGAGAGAAAGCGCTTATCGATTTTATTTAAAAAATTAATATTCCGATGAAATCAGTCCTTGGCTACTTGTCGTGAAAGACTTGGCGTGTGACGCAACCGATTTCTTAACTGCTCCTACCGAACTGATCTCATGAAATGCGTATTCAGTCTCCATGATATTACAACATTTTCATAATTTCTATCGTTGGGCCCCAAATCCTGATGCTGCAGCGATACTACCACACTGAACCGCGAATGGAAGAAGGATTTGCTGGGTTTTGAATCAGTATTGTGGTTTTCAAGCAAAGACTTTTTCATTGAGCTCCGGGTTTCTCAGTACTGATGCTGCAATGTTATGGCCTGAGTGTGGATATGGTCTAATGTGATTGCTAGTTACGCCCCACAGCTGCCCGTGGCATGGCAATTATCTTTTAGTGAATTTGATCCCACTAAGACAAATTTTCGCAAGTGGTTTTTTAAAATTGGCTCGATCATCGACTCTGGACTAAAGATGGGACGTACCGTGTGATTCACTGTTGCTTTAGTAAATTCCTAAATGTGTACATAAATTCAATATTAAAATAACTCTTTCGTTACCCAGGAAGTACAGACTTATTAAAGGTTATTAACAAGATTGACTTGTAATTGGCCTTGTCCTGTTTTAAAAAAAATAAGAAAAATATCTAAAATATGACGAGATTATATATGTAATGAGAGACGATAGTATAAGAATATATCGTTTGACAGCACTTGCTTGATCTGGATCAACAATGAACGAATGTGATAAATTTGACCGTTAGGGATCAACGTACGCTCGAGCATTAGGTAAAAAATAATAGCGAGTATAAGTATCTAGCTTCGAATACATGAAAGCGAAAAAGCATATCTTACACTTATATTCGACAAAGACAACTATATCTCGCTCAGTTCATCGCTGACAAACAAAAGAAGGTGGATCAACAAAGGTTCTGCAATATCACTGGATGCAGTTTTTACGGTAAAGTATGATTATATATATATATATATATATATATATATATATATATATATATATATATATATATATATATATATATATATATATATATATATATATATATATATATATATATATATATATATATATATATATATATATATATATATATATATATATATATATATATATATATATAGTATTATTTTATATTTATCTATAAAGTATATATTTATTTATGTATGAACGTGTATATTTATATGTATATGCCTAAATTTAATATTATTACAATTTATTATTTTGGAGACATATCTATCTTCTTAAATGTAACATAATAATATACAAAGATAATACAGCAAGTTACGAAAACCACTCTACCTTCTTTTATATTAAGCCTACCTTAGTACAGGCGAGGCCTAGTTAGGATGGCTTTGAATTTTAAAAATATATGTAATATTATAGATTAATAATTTTTTTTGAATTTGAATTTGAATTTCTAGTTGAGTAAAAGTATCGATTTAAAAAGTATCGGTATCGGAACAAAAGTACTCAATACTAAATAGTATCAAAAAAATATCCGTGTCGCTAGTTTAGTCTGCCACTGCCCTAATTAGTAATATATGTATATTGTTTTCAGGTGATCAGTGAAGTGGACAGATTTTCCTTTAACATTCTGTCATCCCTTGAGAAGACTTTCCTGGAGCGAACAAAGATACGCGAAGAGTTGAAGACCCCAGCAAGAGACCCCTGCCAAATGTTCTGCGATAATTTAGCACTCAGAGCTATGCGGTTTCCTCCTGTATTGGTCACCGAATTACAGATAGCAGTGTGTGTTTTAATAAATAAATATGTGAATAGAAATATCAAGGAAAAACCCAGCTAACTGGGGAAATAAAGGGCGTTTTTTTATAAGGGTATTTTTCTAGAGGAGTAAAGGAAGATCTGCATAAAGCATTCCCTTCGGCTACGCAACGACCAAATTTGGTTGCACATCAGAACACCATTGACTAAGTAACGACCAATATTGGCGGCTTGCTTCCGGAGCGCACAGTAATATTATTTTCTAATTCGAACGTATCCTAAAAGCCATACCAAATATCTCATTATTACCATAGATACATAGACGGTTGCTAAAATAATTTCGCGCGTCATTGAACGGATATTTCTGGTAAAAGTCCATTGTCAAACATCGCTGTTCGGTCGTCATTGTCAAACATGGGTCGTGAACAGTTTTTTTTGTGTTTTTTTTAGGGTTTTCAGTTGGAATATGAATAGAAATGTAAGTAAATTTGATTCTAAAACACATTATCAACCGAATTCAGTGATTTTATGTACATTTTATTCCAATTTTACCTGTTTTTTTGAGTTGAAAAATTAGGTGCGGTTTATCACTATGGCTTCATTACTAATTATTGAGTTTTTTAGCGATAAATTAATAAGGTAATTTTTTTCGAGAAATCATCAAAATTTTCATTGGTTTTTGTGAGCTAATATCTAAATATTTTTGTATGTAAATAAGCAAAACGAAATATTACCTTTGATAGAGAATCTAATACAGATCACGATAGTATTTACAATTTCTAAATAGGGTTCCGTATTTTTCCGTAAGACAAGTACAAGTTAGAAATGCCGAGTTTTTTCACTTTTTCGATTTTCTCATATTTATTCATAATTATCTAATTGTTTTACAAAATGAGATGTCAATATTCTATATACGAAATTTCAATGTGATCATTGCACAGTTATTCTTTTTATGATGGCTACAGTAGTTCCATAGTTATAGTACTTTTTGTCAAGCGCGGCGATATTGCAAGAAATTCCAGTGAATTGCTGTGGTCTGCCATGAAATATGCCGTTACTGGAAGGGTTAAATTGATAAACAATAGCTTAGCACTCAAATAAACAACAAACCATAACAATATGAGTTTTGATGAGTGTTTTAATGTCAACATTATTATATCCTTCTCTTACAACACCCAAATGACCTGCCCAAACGTATTATTTGGTTGCTGGGAGCATGTCAGGGAATGGGTCTCTACAGGATGGCGCAAAAGTAATGTCATAATGTGAATTAGCTACCATTTTGTTAGAAATTAAAAAAAGAGGTCTATTTTCATGAAAAGTTTATTTGAAGGTCTAATGTCATTTTGAAGATGACATTAGTTTAAAAAAAATATATCGCTCAAATGGCCACCTCCCGAGATAATGCAAAAATGTGCTCGTTTTGCGGCATTTTGAATTGTTGCTCGCAAATCTCTTTATTGCACGATTAAATCAAGGTACAACGGCGGATTTATTGCTACATAGCAATATATTCCAGTCAACCAACCCAGGCAAATCATCTGACTTGCAAGGTTCATGGTTTGTTTTGGTAAACACGAGATTTCAAAAAGCCCCGAAGGAAAAAATCTGGCGCCGTTAGATCCGCCGATTTGGTTTAGCCATTTCAAATCCCCAAAATGGGCAATCACTCGGCCCGGAAACTGGTGTCTCAAAATCTCCATTGTCGCCAGAGCTGTGTGAGCGGTTGCTCCGTCCTGCTGGAACCAACAATGCTCGAGACCCAATTCAGCAACTTGCGGCAAAAAAACTCTTTTTGGTCGCGCACATGTAAGCACCGCCTCCACACGTCGGCGAATGTTCGTGTTACAGATTAGGTAACATATAAGATGCGGATTTTAATTTAGCTAATTAACAATCGTGTTGATGGTAGTCAAATCTTGGAGCAGATAAATTTTTTCGTGCCCCCTCGACCAGCTCGCTCTCAGCGTTCCTTTCAACTGCCAATTGTCAATTCTAACTGCACAAACTGCTTTTCGTTATAGAGCTTGTCATCATTACAACTCGGTGTTTATGGACATTGATATATTTGCCACAACCCCAGATACATTTAAAAATCTAATTATGAATATATTACAATTTAATCAAGTAATCTGTTTATTATGAAAATAGTTATTCTCCTCTTATTTTTGTATTTACATAACTTATTCCTTTTTTCTATTTTTCGTTCTCATAAAATGTGTCATTACATTATTATACATTTTATTTTCTTATTACTATTCTATTTAATAATTAATTCATTTATTACCATATTAATATACATTTCTATGAATCTATTTACTGATTTTTTCTGATCTATTTACCTTATATTTACTCTTTTAATACTTTGGACTGTTTAGTAAGTTAGCAATTACTTTTCAGAATATTTTCTGTTTATTTTAAAATCCCTATAATTTCACTTTAAGTCCCGTTGAGTATGAGTCAATCAAATCTGGTCGCGAAACAAGTATCCGTTGAGTACGAGTCGACCAAATCTGGTCGCGCGTTTTTTCACTTCTTTGACGTTCTCATATTTATTCATAATTATCTAATTGTTTTACAAAATGATATTTCAATATTCTATATTCGAAATTTCAATGCAATCATTGTGCAGTTGTTCTTTTTATGATTGGTGTAGTAGTTTCGTAGTTATAGTACTTTAAGTCGATGTCGCCGAAAATCCTGCAAAAGAGACAGATGCATCCATGAAAATACCAATTTACTCCAAGGGTTAAAAAATGCTTGTATATTTTAAACTTTTCTTTTATATAGAATAACGCACTATATGACCGTTTAATTGGTGGAAACATATAACTGGTTTATGTTTGTTATATTTTGGTTACGTAAAGATGTTTTTTGTACTGTCTGTTTCCTGAATAAAATAACATAAAATAAAATTTTAAAAGAAAAAAAAGACAGCCAGCTGACAGCTCGGAGCTGTCAAAATCACTTCAAAAATAGAAGGGGTGCGACGAGTGCGCAGTACTGCACAGGCGGGGCTCGCAGACTGACAACCACACTTCATGGGCCGTTTACACTCTCGCGCGAGGCGCGAGGCGAGACGCAAAACCATGTGCGTAAACAAACAGAACAGAGGCAAAGCTTCTAGAAGTAGGTAAACATTTTGTACGCTCGTTAGAAGCTTTGTCTCTGTTCCATTTGTTTACAGATATGGTTTTGCGTCTCGCCTCGCGCCTCGCGCGAGAGTGTAAACGGCCTATCATAATTTCTTCTTCTTCTTCTTCTTGTTGCTTTATGGCAATCACCGATAGTCGGTGCTTTTCTGCCGAGTCGTTTTCGGAGGGCATCTAAGTTAGTTTGTTACATGCACAGTTACATGTATAGGACGGCACAATACTGAAACAAGGGATACTTATTTATAGAAATGTAGGTACATATAGCATAAAACATGGTTATTGGGGATGATACAAACAAGGAAAGGGTGTGAAATATGCTATTACACTATACAGAAATATTATTAAGGGAAATAAATTTACATATTACTTTATATATTTTGGGAGAGTTGAGGGATAACAAGTGGAGAGCACATAGAGGGAGTTGGATGTTATACTCTACAAGGTCTGGGATAAAACTCGTATAATTATTGAGGATGGGACAGTAACTGTCCCATCCTCAATAATTATACGAGTTGTAAAGACTACGCTTTACATAAAATGTCCAAAATATGGATCGGAGATTTTCGTAAGCAGTAATAATTAATATCACAGCTGGCAAAGCCACATCTCTGATCGGCCGCCGATAATTTTGAAACGGCAAAACCGTCTTGTACCCCCACTCATTCTCTTCTTCTCTGGACGGCGGCGAGTACGCACGCCGGCGGGGCGGACATCGCCCGACCCCGCCATTAATACAAAAACCGTAGAAAGAGTAGAGCCGTATCGCGTCAAGAGCTACATAATTTTGAAGTGAAAAATCAGCCAAGCAGCCCGGCGGACGTCGTTCGGGGATATCTCTGGCAAGTCCCATTAATTCAGTGTATTTTCCAATAAAAAATCCTTACCGCGCGATCTTCTATCGCGCTGGTACTTACCCCTTTCTAGGGTTTTGAAGGGCAACCGTCCGTTTGAACTTCCGAGCCGTTGTCGACACGTAGACTCAATTTATTTCTTTAAAGGATACTTAAATCTTGTTAATACAAAGTAGGATAACGTGCCTCGACCGGGAAGGTGAATAATAGGAAAATTCCCACGATTCTAATAACCGTGAAACGCGTACGCGCCTTCAGCCTTGGTACAGGCCGGCAAAGCTAGGTCGTTGCGCCCATTTCAGGGCACGATTAGAGGAAACCATCGTCCATGGTACCGAGGGACAAATTAGAATACCCGCGAAGTCGCGTCCATATCAGCCATCCTATATTCCTGAAGTCCCATATCCACTCGTTCGCATGCTTCTTCATTTTGAACACATAAATCACCATATTTAAAATTCCACAGTTAAGCCTCTCGTCTAAATATAATTTTGAACACGAAAACTGATTAAGAATTTGTAAGATTAAACCTACGGCCAGATTTTTCACATTGTAACATATCTTGTCAATAAATATTGTACAGTCTCCGTCAGAAAACTATCTTTTCATTTCTAAAGGTTTAAGGTAACAACCCGGAATACCCGGAGGGATTCCGGCAAGAGGTACTTCCGCAATCGATAAGTAATATCAAATATTCAATCCTATGGAAGGGACGAAGTTTAATTCATTTTAATTCCGTTAGTCTTAGATTGATATTAAATTATTGGGGATAGACCCTGCGATAACCAATTTCAAAGGTACATTAGCATTTCGAGGCGACCGACACGTCGGTCACTAGTTAAATTGTTTCGAAACTTAGATTGTCACTATTAAATTACCATAATTAAATCATCTCAATTAAATTGCTTATTCCCAGATATAAAGACTTAATATTCTTGATTGATCCACAACCTAACTTCTCCCCTAAAATAGACACTCCCGTAAACTCAAGGTCGGCTGCCTGCGACGCAGGCACTCTCGCATCAACAGGCGGATAGGTTAGTTTCACCACCCCTGAGGGCTGTAGCTGCCGGCACTGCCTATCCGTTCTGCCTCCAAGTGGTAGGATACCCTAGCCGTCGGGGGTCCTTACGTGTAGTATTGAGTGTTCCGAAGCAAGTAATGAATACGGAACTGGCGCCCAGGTCGTTCTGACACACATACAATGAAAACCCTCATCTTTTTGTTCTCGTATTCGTGAAAATCCTTTCTTTAATCCGAAAAACCTCATTAACGTAGTTTTACAATAATCGGCACTCATTACAAGTTTTGGCGCCTCAACGTGGGACAATTTTTTTTTCAACACATTACAAAGTTTTGTCGCCCAATCGTGGGGCATAATTTTTTTCAAACCCTGTAAAAATATAGTTTATCGGCCACGCTGGTCGCACAAAGTTTTGGCGCCTCAACGTGGGACGATTTTTTTTTTCAACGCATCACAAGTTTTGGACCCAACGTAGGGGCAATTTTTTTCAAGAAACCAATACAAATTTGATCACCCAACATAGGGGCAATTTTTTTTTCAATCAATTTCAAATAAAATATACATTTTTTCTATATAACAAAGCCAATATAGCCCACTCTGGGCATTACAAAGTTTTGTCGCCCAATCGTGGGGCATAATTTTTTTTCAAACCCTATAAAAATATAGTTTATCGGCCACGCTGGTCGCACAAGTTTTGGCGCTCCAACGCGGGGCCATTTTTTTTTTTTTAATCATCAACATAATTCTGTCGCGCCAACTTAAGGTATATTATATCCATACATTAATCTCTTCCCCTAACTAATTTTCTTTTTTTTCAAGAACTCATATTATACTTTACCCGCCCTTCCCTCCCTCTCTCATACTTTTTTCTTAAAGATTTTATATTTCGTGTTCATTATTTTTTTTGCATAGGGGAGACCGGGGCTATGGGGCCACCTTAAGGGAAATCGAGAAAAATATTGTTAGTTTTAAGGAATTTTGATATCGCTCCTAGACAAAATTAAATTTCAATATGTTGACTATCACCCTGAATACCTCATAAGGGGAAGTTTTCAAAGTGTTGATACTTAACAGCTAAAAACTATGAACACTGCAAATGGCCTCATTACCCCATGGTATGGGGTAATGACGCCACCCCTGGCCTGGTTACCCCAAATAATTATAAATACAAGTTTAATCAAAGAAATAAAGTTTGTTTAATTAAAGAACATTACAAAAATCGCAAATATAACATTTTGCCTTTTCAGCGCCACTGCAGTCCTTGTGCGCCCACTTTCCACAAATTGTGCACCTGAACCAAATTTCACGACTTTTCCCATATTCGCCACATACAAGGCAAATTTCATCATCGGAACTCTCCTGATCTTTTAAACCTTCATCGTCGAATACGATTTCAGTTGAGGTGTCTGATGAGGAGCTACTAAATACTTTCTTCTTAACTCTCAATAACTTCTGTTTCTCTACTTCCTTGTTAGCTTTCTTATCTTTTTTCAAACTTTTCTCAATAAGCTCGTCTTTGAGAGGTGTTGACGTTAGTATTTGGGATGAGCCTTTCTTTCGGAGATGTTTTGTAATCTTCTTGATCCTCCTTGGAATAGGTGTTATTTCAGCCACTGTGGTATGGGGTGACTTGTTCCAATTTGAAGGCCCGGCGACAACTTCCTGATTAGATGGTTCAACGATAACATCCTGATCTGATCGCTCGGAAACAACGTCTAAATCTTCAGCAGGAGGTGTAAATTCGGTCTCATCAAAAACGTATGGATTCAATGGAAAAATACCAGTACACTGGAACCCTTTTAGAGCTTTGTCTACGGAAGACACTCTTCTATAGGCAGAACAAAAGATAGAAGCAATGTCATATTGTACGACTCTCTCATACTGCTTTGTCTTTAGATGAAGGTCTATCTCTCGATTAATTGCCTTCTTCAGAGGTCCAAAAAATACAACGTCCAGGGGCTGGGTGCGATGGGAGGTGTGCGGTGGGAGTGATACCATGACAATTCCATTAGCTCTACAGAAATTGTAAGCTGATAGGGATACATGACTCGAGTGATTGTCAAGTACCAACAAAACTGGTTCCTGTGTTGAACATTTAACAGTCTTATGGAAGTGTTCGAGCCATTTTACAAACAAATCTTCGGTTATCCAGCCAGACTTAGAGCAAGTGTAGATGGCATCTGGAGGCCCATCCTTCTCCAGCAGAGGTGTCATTCTTTGACGCTTAAAGATGAACATAGGCGGAACGTATAACCCTGCAGCACTGAAGCAGCAAACCACCGTGGTATTTGTTCCTCGCTCAGCGCTGGAAATAAGACCAACTTGCTTCTGACCTTTTTTGGCCAGTACTTTTACTGCACTCCCAACTGTATTAACACCTGTCTCGTCACAGTTGAATATTCGAGATGCCGGAAACTTGTATTTACCATATACTTCTTCGAGGTTGCTGTAAAATTTTGACACGTCAAGCTTGTTAAATCCCAGTATTCTACTGAGGCTTGTGTGCTCTGGCTTTCTAAGTGAAATGTCACCACAGCGTTTCAAGAAGCCAGAGAGCCAACCCTCACCGGCGAGTTTGGTAGTTTTGTTGAACTTATTTTTGATGTTATTAATTTCAGCAAATTCATAAGCAATTTGCCTTATTTGAGTTGTTGTCACACCAAAATATAATTTTGCCAAAATTAGGACATGAGCCTTTAGTTCTTCTTCTTGTCCAGCGCTGAACACTGTTGGTTTACCCATATTGGGGCCTTGTGGAATTCCTTTTTTTAATTGGTTTCGAAGAGAACTCCTCGGAATGTTAAAAGTCTTCGCCACACTTTTGACACTTCTGCCGTTGGCCACTTGAGCACAAGCCTCTGTCATACATTCCTTGCTCCAACTGGCTTTATTCGTCTTCCTCTGATAATTTCGAACCATCTATGAAAAGGGAAAAAAACACGTAAAGCACTTTGTTTCCTTTAATCCACAATATTGGGGTAATCAGGCCATCCCTGGCCTCATTGCCCCATTTTGGTGAAGTTTACAAACATATGGAAAATATAACCTAAAACTGTCATTGAAGCAATCAATTGCATGCTAAATCATGCTGCAATATGCTATTATAAAGCATACATTGTTTGATCTTAGTATTACCAATCAAATTTTTCATATGCTTACTTTTGTAAAAGTCCGACCTTAGATGGAATGGCGGTATTTTGATTTTTCGCCCACGAAACTTTTATATCTCCTCACATGAACACGGCCGTCGTCGGACTGTTTAATTATGCCAATGAGAGTTGGTAGCACTGCATATAAGCGGACTAAAACGCGCGGGGTTTGAATTAAGCGGGTGGCCTCATTCCCCGGGGTGGCCCCATAGCCCCGGTCTCCCCTACCTCATTTAGGCCCGCAGATTTTTTTTCACAGCGAGCGATTCCTCCTACCTACACCCAGTCCCGCAAATTTATAATTACCCTACATTTTTTTTTGGTTCATGCAAACGTACCCCCACAACGGTACATACTATCAACCATACTGAATTTTTAAAAAAAAACCATTATTGCTTCTTTCATATTTTTCTTTTTCTAACTACTTCCAATATTATATAATTCGTGTACTATCTTTTCTATTTTTTTTCTACAACAATACTTTTAAGAAATAACTCTTTCGCAACATACTGTAAAACGGACCACAACGGTAATATAACTCTAAACCATTCCCAATTTACAAACGTTTATTAAATATTGTACATTAAGGTTTTCAAAATTATACAAACACAACTGCAAATTACAAACCGCGCCAAAATATTTCTCTTTCTTTCTTTCTTCAAACAATCAGCGGACCTATAAGCCCGAATAAACAAATAATATAAAAAATAATTATTTCACATCCTCGCAAAGAATAAAGTAAAAATACAATAACCACTATGATCAAACTGCTAATAAAATAAATCTCTTTGCACAAGTTCCATCTTAATTATTTACCTTCAAATATTATACCTCTTATCGCTTGTCGTTATTTATAAAAGTATAAATCGTAACCGCATCACCGGCGCGCCTAAGATAACACGCACGGATAAATACAATTACGACAATACGCATCGACAATATACCGACTCGTCAAACCTACACGCATATACACGCAAGTTCTGTACGGCTAGGCAGCTTGTCTCACCGCCGGCGAGCGGCGCGCGTAAAACCTGTTTGCACAAATAGCATCGTCGTACAAAACGAGCTGATTACCTACTCGCGGTCGCCGTCGCGCGCACCGCGCCTACAAATAATTCATTCGAATACGCGCGCGCACACTACTAACGCAAGCCGCGCGATCATCGAATCATTTCACGCGTCCAAGACCATAGGAAAGCCATGCGAATTGAAAACATTTGAAACACAAACAACATCTTTACGACTCAATAACGCGAACTACAACTATAATTCTTTTAAATATATACTATACTTAGCTCACACAATAATACACACACATAAAAATCAACAGAAAAACAACGATAACACAAGGACTTCATAAATTTCGATCAACGAAACGAGTTCTACATCAGTAATATTTTTTTAATAGACGCATCTACACACAAACGAACAATAGATAGAAGCTGCTTCACAACACAATAGCATACTAAAAAAAAAAAACACGCTAGCCTTCACAACTTTTCAATAAAAATAATAAAAAATAAAAAACTTGGAATTCGCTCACTACAACAAAAAAAAACTTTACACTTAGATTTTTCCAAATAAAACACACCGATATAGAAACAACACAACTCGAGCGGACTTTCCCATATACACAGTACATACACTTCTCCTCGCTTCATAAATTTTATAAACAACACACTCAAATTAAAACACCGAGACACAACCACACCAAATACTTTTCACAATATCTTATAGTCAACACAATTAGAGACTAAATGCTTAGCATGCTGTATTTATATGTATCATTCTCTTTCGCGAAACATCTTCAAAACATTGAAGAAACTCCAATCGTACTACTATTGGCCCGCTATGCAGAGAGAAGTAAAGGACTACGTAAAAAACTGCGATACATGCAAAGCACATAAAATAAGAACAGCACCGCCACACGGCTTAATGATAACCCCAAAGGCAGTAAATACACCCATGCACACATTAAGTTTAGACCTAATAGGACCCTTACCACGAACAACAAACGGATTCACATACATACTATCGGTAGTAGATATTTTCACAAAGTTCTGCTGGTTATTCCCTCTGAGACAGGCAACATCCAAAAACATCATAAAAAACCTAGAGAACACTATATTTCTAACCTTTGGTACACCTGCGGTAATAATATTAGACAATGCCACATACTTCAGGTCAAAAGAGTTTAAATCCTTCTCAGAAAAATACAAAATTCCCAAGCTCTTTTACGGATGCGTGTACACACCGCAATCCAACACGGTCGAGAGGTATAACCAAACAGTAGAGACATCGCTATCAATTTTATCCGAAAAAAATCAAAAGCTCTGGGACAGGTACCTAAACCTCATACAAAACGCGCTAAATAGTCACATTAACTTAACAACCGGATTTTCCCCAGCATACCTAATGTTCGGTCGAGGGCCATTTATTGATGGAAGATACCACTCCCTCCTGAGTTACATTCCAGGGGATAAATCGAAAATAGCATTAAGCGGCCCCCAAGAATTCGCAAAAGGTCTACAATCGCTAGCGGATACATACGATGTAGTGCAGCAAAAATTAATGGAATCCTTCCAAAACAACGCCAACAGATACAATTTGAGGAGAAAACACGTAGAGTTCGCAGTCGGTGAAACTGTCTGGGCTAAAAACCACACGCTTTCCCGGAAAATAGACTTCTTTTCCAGCAAACTCGCGCCTAGGTACTCAAAATGTAAAGTAATTTCCAAGAAATCTCCCACCGCGTATGAGATAGTGGACGAAAATGGCAAAAATAAAGGAATCTATCACATCAGACATCTCGCGAAAAACTAACAGACTCGTAAAGCTCCCACAGGTATTTCCCGCCTAAACACCAACGGCAATATATATCATTGGCAGACAGGTCTACGCGCGGACAGCGGGTGGTGCGGTGTGACAAGCAGGCACGATGCCGAGGAGAACGAACAAAGTAAAAAGAATTATTAGGATTGACAGGTCGCAGTCGAATATATGCAGCGTTCATATTCCCATAAAGACAAACATAAACTTGAAAAATTATATATATAATCTTACCTTTTTGAAGAGAAAGCCAAACAAACAAACCAAACAATAATAAACAAACAAATAAGAATAAAGTCCCCCCAAAAAATATTCAAACAAACAAGAACCTAATAAATTATAAGAATAAATAAAACAAAATAAAAAAAAACCAAAACCTACAGAAACGGTAAAAAAGGTCAAAATAATACATCTTCAAATGTCATTAAATATATAAAAAAAAATAATATTTTTTTTTATATATTTCCCCCACCTTATCCGGCTAAGCCGTCAAGGTGGACAACTCTATAACATAAATGCCTACAACATGAAACTATTTTTACCTCTCTTATTTTATTTATAAATCAAAATATGTAATTGACCAACCTCCTTTTTTTTAAAAAAAAGAGCCCTTACGAACATACCTACGAACAGAGATATTTTTATACCTATATATTTTTTTGTGTGAATCTACGCACAGCAACACGCTAAATGCGCGATATTGTTTACAATTTATTTATTTTTATTGGGTTCGACGGTATCCCATTCATCGCTGAAAGAAAACGTTCACCTTTACACATAATATACGGCCTCATCTGGTGCACTCAAATTAAAATTGACGTCATACAGCTCTGTTGTCAAAATATTATATTTTATTTTATTTCGTACTTTGGTCCGGACAGTCGGCGAGATGACTAATTTAGCGAATAGGTAGTCTCACCGCAACAGATCCGCGACCCGTTATTTATTTATTTTTTTACTCATATTTATTTACCTTTGTCCTTCGGCAATCGGCAGGAGCCCTAAGTAGCGAATAGGTACTCCACCCGCAAACCGTTGTTGACAGCAATAGCTACAAAAATCTCTCGTTCAATCTTGTTTTTAACAAGACATGGATTTATCCATAACATGAAGCTCGGGTACTTCGGCACTCGAACAGTACGTATGTACACTTTAGGTACTTCGCAATGTTTTCACTAAGAAAAATCGCTCTATTTAGCTTGTCCAAACAAACTCAAACATAATATAAATACCATACTTAATCGAATTTTAATACCTGTTTTAATATATCATGTTATATATTTTCAAACAATTTTTTTTTAAAAGTCAATGACTAATAAGTTGATTAGGAGACAAACCGCTTAAGTATGAAAAGAGATATGAAAGGAAACCGCTGAATGTTGACGTAAGAAAAATGTATGAACTCGGTCCGAAATGAAAACGATGAGTCAAATATTTATATTTATTATTCTCACCTAGACAGAAAAAATATTCCATCATAACATGTATAAAATTCAATAAAAACTATGGGAACTAAAGAATTCACACCTCTTACGTAAGTATTCATCCGCATAACACCTGCGTGGAATACCAATATAACGTTAAAACACCACGAGTACAAAAACAGACATTTTCTATAAAAAGAAAGTCTACCCCCAACTGATGTAGCAATGGAAAGCGCACAGTTTGTCTAAATCCCCCATACCAAAATCTGTAGGTACAAACTCCTCACAAATCTTGATAACAAAAAAATAATAATAATAATAATGACCTAAATTAAATTGTAAACAAAAAAAAAACTACGTCATCATTTCTTTTTTCCTCCTATCAGCTAATTCTGACCTGTATTATTTTATTTACCCATTCACATTTTTTTCCTTTCATTATATTCTATTCGTTATTATAAACACGTTATAAATAAACGCGCCACAACGTAAGTGCGCACATAAATAGCAATAGCTAAAATACCATAAACAAAACCCGGCCCGAAATATAGCAGATTTTTTTTTGTTCTTAAAAAAAACGTATATAAGTAAAACTTTCTCAAACAGAATAAATCTTATACAACTTTAAATATATTCATTCCTTTCCCTCCTATAAAAGGAAAACGAACTCGGTACCATGAACGACTGACATCCTATTTAATCTTTCATTATATTTCTTTCTATTACTTCACGTATTGTGCCTCATTAGCACTGTACCATTTTCATGCATATTATTATTACTATGACACTCGCGTACCAGTTACAGTAAATAACAAGCAGATACGCATTCGAAGGGAACCTAATATTCACCCAGTACGAAACTGTTACAAATATCTGTCAATAGTAACGACGTATTAGCATAAATATACTTGCCAGACAGGAAATACCTGTTACTTTATACTTGCTACAAGCAAACGAGCCGAGCCGCGGAGCGGGCGGCGCTTGCGCGCAGATAAGCGAATTCACTCACATGTAAACTTCTTTCGCAACTATCATTTATTTTTTTTCCATTATTTTCTTATTTGTATTCTCTCCTTTGTCTAAAAAATCGAGCGAAACTGTATATTTATTTTTTTTAAATTGACCAAGCACTTTACTGCATGAATCAAGAAGATTAATCTGGAAAGTTGCTTGGCAAAAGAACGCAAATACGTTCCATAGATATTAAGTATTATTAAGAGCATACATTTCTTTTGTTTTATGAACTGTCATAATCTATATCAATAAATTAACAATAATACTTTATAAGTTGCATTACCATATGAGATAGCATTAAGTTAGCGTCTCAGGCACGCACATGTAGGCTAAGATCAAAAGATCATGCCATATCCTACCTCTTAAATTTCGTAAATCACTTTAATTAACTTCTTATTATACTGTGTTTTCGTTTTTTTTCTAAGTTCTAATTTCTTTAATCATAAATATTTAACGTGGACTTTACCACGAATACAGAGAAACTTTTATCCTTCCAAACTAGAGATTGTCAAATGTAAAGTGTACGTCTTAACAAGGCTTCTCACTTATAAATACACTGAAACTTGCCATGCCCTCCAAACTTACCATTTCACGAGACAAATCGTCATAACCAAGAATAAAGATGCCGAAATATTATCAATTCCAGGAATATGACAAGAAGTGATGCCATGGCCAGCCTAAAAACGTCCGAAACAACCCAGATGCTAAACTGGACGATCGACACAGAGGCAAAGACCGGCGACAAAAACGCTCGGATCCTAGCCGATGTACACGTACAATGGACGCAGCATTTTATACCCAAACACGACACCTACCATGACGACAGTAAAGTCGAGGAATCCTTTACTCGCCACAGGAATACGTCACCTCACGACAAGGTACCGAACTTGCAGCGATAGAAGGACGATGCTACCTAATGGCCAGGATTGCAATCACGCCACCATGGACCAATAGAGACCGTTCGAATCAAGTAACCTGTCTTTTATACAACTCTACACGATGATGGAAGAAACACCCGCCAGTTCACAGACATTTAGTGGAGTGCGTCAGTGCAATTTCTCTCCTTCAAAGCGGTATACATCAAACTATACAGTGTTCATAGACGCTCATCACAATTTCGCCATATTTGCATTAAAACGAAAGGACGTTCCAATAGTGCAAATTCGCAACAACAACCCAATAAACAATGGATGAAGGACAATAATACCATTGTGGACTCACGCCAAGCATGCTGCGCATGCCATAACCTAACCAATCTTTTTTCTTTTTTTTGTACGTCTGTTCGAAGGTAAAAACCAGGAGACGACATACAAACATAACCATACTAAGACGTCCTGATGCCGGAACAATTACAAATTGACAAGGAAACCCAATAAGGACAGGACCATTGGAAGCGGCAGATCCATATCAACAAGGGAGGTTAACTGTACGACATTACCAGAAACCACTTTGCTTTAATATTATTAAAGTAAGGGAGTATGCAATGTTCCCATAACCGATACCTTACCCAAGTTCCTCAGCAATCTCAACTCTAGTTAAAACGGAAACAAAAATTCAACTCTGTTACTTATAGCTATAGGTATAATTTTAACAATTTTTCTTTTTTCTCCTTAAAAATATGACACATTACGTCACATTATTTTCTTTTCAAACTCTACGTAGTTTACTCTACACCACCAGTTTCTTTTCCTTTCTGCAACTTCGCACATTTAATGGGATTACACCCTCTAGTTACTAAAAACATAGTATTAGGTTAGATTACATTAAACTTTCTATATTTTCTCTCATTCAGCAAACAGGCGAATGAACTCGATGTACCGAGGTACACACCATTAGGTATTAATTTTCGCTTTTCTTTTCTTCATTTTATTATACTTTCTTTCTTTCATTTTCTTTATTATTTTATTATTTACTTCGAGCAGCGTGGGAGCTGCTAACCCCACCTCCTCCGGCAATGTAAAGACTACGCTTTACATAAAATGTCCAAAATATGGATCGGAGATTTTCGTAAGCAGTAATAATTAATATCACAGCTGGCAAAGCCACATCTCTGATCGGCCGCCGATAATTTTGAAACGGCAAAACCGTCTTGTACCCCCACTCATTCTCTTCTTCTCTGGACGGCGGCGAGTACGCACGCCGGCGGGGCGGACATCGCCCGACCCCGCCATTAATACAAAAACCGTAGAAAGAGTAGAGCCGTATCGCGTCAAGAGCTACATAATTTTGAAGTGAAAAATCAGCCAAGCAGCCCGGCGGACGTCGTTCGGGGATATCTCTGGCAAGTCCCATTAATTCAGTGTATTTTCCAATAAAAAATCCTTACCGCGCGATCTTCTATCGCGCTGGTACTTACCCCTTTCTAGGGTTTTGAAGGGCAACCGTCCGTTTGAACTTCCGAGCCGTTGTCGACACGTAGACTCAATTTATTTCTTTAAAGGATACTTAAATCTTGTTAATACAAAGTAGGATAACGTGCCTCGACCGGGAAGGTGAATAATAGGAAAATTCCCACGATTCTAATAACCGTGAAACGCGTACGCGCCTTCAGCCTTGGTACAGGCCGGCAAAGCTAGGTCGTTGCGCCCATTTCAGGGCACGATTAGAGGAAACCATCGTCCATGGTACCGAGGGACAAATTAGAATACCCGCGAAGTCGCGTCCATATCAGCCATCCTATATTCCTGAAGTCCCATATCCACTCGTTCGCATGCTTCTTCATTTTGAACACATAAATCACCATATTTAAAATTCCACAGTTAAGCCTCTCGTCTAAATATAATTTTGAACACGAAAACTGATTAAGAATTTGTAAGATTAAACCTACGGCCAGATTTTTCACATTGTAACATATCTTGTCAATAAATATTGTACAGTCTCCGTCAGAAAACTATCTTTTCATTTCTAAAGGTTTAAGGTAACAACCCGGAATACCCGGAGGGATTCCGGCAAGAGGTACTTCCGCAATCGATAAGTAATATCAAATATTCAATCCTATGGAAGGGACGAAGTTTAATTCATTTTAATTCCGTTAGTCTTAGATTGATATTAAATTATTGGGGATAGACCCTGCGATAACCAATTTCAAAGGTACATTAGCATTTCGAGGCGACCGACACGTCGGTCACTAGTTAAATTGTTTCGAAACTTAGATTGTCACTATTAAATTACCATAATTAAATCATCTCAATTAAATTGCTTATTCCCAGATATAAAGACTTAATATTCTTGATTGATCCACAACCTAACTTCTCCCCTAAAATAGACACTCCCGTAAACTCAAGGTCGGCTGCCTGCGACGCAGGCACTCTCGCATCAACAGGCGGATAGGTTAGTTTCACCACCCCTGAGGGCTGTAGCTGCCGGCACTGCCTATCCGTTCTGCCTCCAAGTGGTAGGATACCCTAGCCGTCGGGGGTCCTTACGTGTAGTATTGAGTGTTCCGAAGCAAGTAATGAATACGGAACTGGCGCCCAGGTCGTTCTGACACACATACAATGAAAACCCTCATCTTTTTGTTCTCGTATTCGTGAAAATCCTTTCTTTAATCCGAAAAACCTCATTAACGTAGTTTTACAATAATCGGCACTCATTACAGAGTTATTAACTGTGAATAGCTTTCTAACCTTTAACTGTTAAAGAATAGATGGTCCAGCGTGCAATCTTCGTGTCCACAATCGCATTGCGGAGACGCGAGAACATTTATACGGTGGAAGTGCGATGGGGTGGAGCAATGTCCGATCCTCATGCGGCAGATTATCGAAATCTCATTCCAGCTAAATGGCTGGTGGTGGTACCATGGCTTCGAAGGGATTTCGCCCTGGATAAGTGAGAACCTCTTGCCCGTTGTGTTAGAGCAGCGATCGCCAAACCGTCGATCGCGAGCGACCGGTAGCTCGCGGAGCAATTTTGGGTAGCTCGCGGCCACTCAACCCGGCTGTGGCCGATGAGCCAGGTTTTACAGGTTTTCACGTTTTAACAACATTGTACCTATAATCAAATGTGCACATAGTAGTTATTGATTAAAATGAAATTAATTAATTGATCATATTGTCGTTTGTAGTTGTCAATTGAAAGCGCCGCGCACAGACTCATTCCGTTTCGAACAGGCGCTGTGCGTCGCGACGAAAAGAAACGCGTTCTCTTGCGCGCACAGCCCGTGCAGTCTTTGTGCGGCCCTTGCGCGTAACGGAACGCAGCCACCACCGCCTCCGCGCACGGCGCAGTACGCAGTCAGTCAGTTGTCACCGCTTCAGAGTGAGGTTATGTCTATGTTGTGTGTGTTCAGTTCATGCGCACACGTTTAGGCTCTTTCCTTGTTTGTTGTTAAAATGGCTAGTTCAAGCAAAAAGCCAAAAATATATCATTTTCATGCAGAGTGGGAGACCGATTACTTTTTTACGCAAGTGAAAGATAAATGCGTGTGTTTACTTTGTAATGTGAGTGTCTCAGTCGGTAAGAAAGGAAATGTTGAGCGTCATTTCAAGACCGTTCACAGTGGAACTAACAGAAGAGTTAGAATGCCAGTATGGTGATCTGTTGCTTCACACAGAGGTTCGTTGGCTTAGCAGAGGCAGAGTTTTGCAACGTTTCAAACAGTTGCTTCCTGCATTAGTAAAATTCTTCAAAGAACGGGGTGAGCCTTTCATTGAACTCGAAGATCCCATATGGCTACAAGATTTTGCCTTTCTCACTGATATAACTGAAAAGTTGAATGATTTGAACTTGCAGCTTCAAGGCAAAGATAAGGACATTGGTGGAATAATTTCAGATGTAACGTCATTTTCAAAAAAGCTCGAACTGTGGGAAATAAATTGTAACCAGTTCGAATACAAGCATTTCACCAGTCTGAAGCAGATTGTTGACAACAAGACCCTCCACAACACCCCAGGAACAGCCAAGATTACGTGGATATTCTTTCAGACCTCAGAGAACAATTCGACCAACGGTTCCAAGATTTTAAAAACATATTGATATTGACACAGTTCGTCAACTCTCCTTTTGTTGAGATCGATGCAGAAGATTTCTCAACTTGTGTTGTAAAAAATTTCGGTGGAGATCAGGCTGCAGTGGAAATGGAAGTTGTTGATTTTCAAAATGATCTGTCTCTTAGAAGCCTTTCTACCACTGGAAATATTTGGCCTCTAGTTCCCAAACAAAAATATCCAATTCTTGTTCAAGTTGGATTGAGATTGAAAGCTATGTTCAGCTCTACATACTTATGTGAAGCATCATTTTCTACTATGAAGTTCATAAAAAACAAATATAGAAACAGACTGACCGATGAACATTTGGATAACTGCATCAGAATGGCGGCTACAACATACTCTCCAAACTACAAGAAAATACTTGATGACCAAAAACAGTTCCACTCGTCTCATTAAAATGTAAATTTAGAAACTTTGTTGTAAAACTTCCTATCTTAATTATTATTTGAATAATACTAGAATTGTATGTTTATAGGCAATAAACAGAATATGTTAATTTAATGTTGTGTACTTTCTTTGGCCCAGTATTCCTTGGTAGCTCATAGAAGATTTATGAATGCTATGCTGGCTCACTGGCTCAAAAGTTTGGCGATCACTGTGTTAGAGGAAGTGCGCCATCGCTGAGTCCAATTTTTTAAAAGTTTATTATCTATCGAGGGGAAGAAGTCGGAGACAGGCAGACGAAAATCGACTTCGGAGCCGAAAGTGCGAGCGAATTCGTCAGCTCGTCCACCGTCTCGTTACCCCTAATCCCCGAAAGACTAGGGATCCAGCAGAATATCACCCGGAAGTTGGCCGCCACCAAGGCATCCTATTTGCTGCGAATTTCATTTTCGATGTGCGTTGGCGAGTTATTGAGAGAGGGGAAGCTAAGCTTCTGCAGGAGGCTCATTGCATCGGTGAGTATTCATAATTTATCGTACGGTAACGTATATGATCAGTGGGTAACGTTAGTATATCTGTCATAAGAGTTTTCCATATCGCTCATTTGGTGCAACAATGACGTAAATACCCTTTTTTTAATACAAGTTAAATATGTCAAAATGTGTGGAAAGACTATTTAGAAACATCGGGAGAAACATCGACAGAATTGAATTTGTGGTGATTTGCCGCGAGTGTCATTGTTGAATTGAGTAAAATGGCGCTATTTCTGTTGCTGCAACGTCTGGATGGCCAGTTGCGCGGGGCGCTCCGCTGAGTGTGGTTGTGTTTGAGAGCTACAACGACGTACAGATATTTATGACATTTAATTCGATAATTTTTGGTGCAACAACGACGTAATTGAGCAATTGCGGCGTTGTTACTCCAAAAATCAATAATTTCTTGGTGAAACAATGATAAAATTGCGTAATTACGTCAATGTTTGTCCAAGTAAGGTACCTTCTTGGTGAAAGAACGACGGAATTTTGTAAATATGTCATTGTAGCTCCATAAATGGTATTTTTTAAATTGTTCATTGACGAAATTGAGTAATTACGATAACTGGAGTGAAGCTGAAATAAAGAAAATAAAAAAACAAAGATCTACTAGTCAACGAATAACTAAGGCTATACGAGATATTAATGTGGTTCCAGCGTATACTTCAAACAAGAAAAATGATTGTAAAGAACTGTTACAAAAAAACATTATTCCTCGGTATTACTCTGCTTTTTATGAAAGTATTTTCTAAAGGATGTTTTTTCCTATTGCTCAAGTATTTTTCACAATTATGCGTATACTGGCACTTAATTAAAAGTAGGTAATAATGAAATAATCACTGATTTTGTGCCAATAATACAAATTGTGATCATAGTTCAGTATTATGTAAGATGTTTCTTGTTTTAATCTTAAGTAAGTACCTATTGAACATAAGATATACCTACATGGTTGTTACTAAGTTACTTTATTAAACATTCATAAATAAATGTTTTCTGTTGAGTAATTCAATTATTTAATTTTATTTCGTCACAAACGCAAAATTTCCTAGCGAACGCATTATTTTTTATATTGAATTCTGAAGCAACAGTGACGTATTTACTGATGCCTTCGTTTTTCTAGTCTATAATCCAGGCTATGTACAATGTACCGAGTAGATTGGGACTATAATAGAAACTACACATATTGAACCTATATTTAAAATCACGACGATTGTAATAAGTCCCTTCATAATACCATACCTTTCATACGAATCTTTGAATAGCTCCCCTGTAAAATTACCAAAAGTGTAATTACGTCATTGTTGCATCAAATGAGCGATATATGTTTCCTAATAGTTGTTTACACCCACTTGGACACGAACATTCGCCAACCTGTGGAGGGGCCATCACATGACGACGAAATTCACGCTGCGTTAAAAAAACAGATTGAAAATTTATCAAATAAGTAGTAACAATAATTCTACGTTGTTCAGGTGTGTATCGCTCCATGGCTTGTTGACAACGAATTCTCTATCTGTTTACAACATAGATGTCAAAGCACAATGACATTGGACGCCATTTGCAAATATTAAGGCACATTCACATTATGACATTACTTTTGTACCACTTTGTATATGCAATATTGAGGTTGGCACAGGTCTCTCCAAAAATATACAGCCTGGATGGCCTTGTCGTTTGCCTCTGGTAGGTCCTGGTGTGTGATGTAGGTCGATAACTGCTGGCAGGATAGGAGGTGGTTTTCATCCTGCAGCACTCCACAGTTTTATTTGATTTTCTGTGTACCCTCAGTCTGTTGAAACTACGCCAGGTGGTTAGGGGAGATGGAACCCCAATGCTATCTGTTCTAACACTCTTGCCAAGTGAAGTTCTCCATTAAGTGATGCGGTTCAAAGGTCGGGGAGGGATGGTGAGGAGGGGAGGAGAAGAAGAGGGGTTTAAAGGGGGCGGTTGGGGGGATCGGTGAGAAGGGGAGTTGTAGGGGGTTAGGGAAGGGGAGGGGGAAGGGTAGAAGGGAGGTGTGGATAGGTTTGGGAAAGAAGGGAGGGGCAGGGGGTTAGGCAAGCCAGGGGGTTGTCTGCTTGCCGTGTCTTGTATGGCAACCCGATTTTTTTCCCTGTGGTCTTCATATATTATTTATATAAATATGTATATGAATATATTATTATATTATATAATAATTTACTAAATTATAAAATTATGCTATACGTAGAGCACAGTATACCAACCAGCAGCTTTACTCTCGGGCTACAGGGCATTACGGGAAGAGGGTGCGAGGAATGTCGGCAGAGGGGTACGTCCCGACGAACGCCTTTGTTTAGCATTACCTGCAGGTAAAGCCTGGCGACCTATTCGAAGGTTTGGATATCTGCGTGGGTCGAGTACTGGAACATCTGGCGAACATATCCGAGCCCTTACGACTCGGGACGTATTCGCTTTGATATCAAATTTTCTTTCAACTTTGATATCATATTCAATTTCGTTCTAAGTGAAGCTTCTGTATACTGTGCGTAGAGCGAGATCACATCACACTTTCATCGTTGAAACAATATATATATATATATATATATATATATATATATATATATATATATATATATATATATATATATATATATATATATATATATATATATATATATATATATATATATATATATATATATATATATATATATATATATATATATATATATATATATATATATATATGTATATGTATATATATATATATATATATATATATATATATATATATATATATATATATATATATATATATATATATATATATATATGTATATATATATATATATATATATATATATATATATATATATATATATATATATATATATATATATATATATATATATATATATATATATATATATATATATATATATATATATATATATATATATATATATATATATATATATATATATATATATATATACATATATATATTTTTATTTAATTGTAGGGTTAGTAAAGGTTGTACCTTTGCCGGACGTTTCGGAGCCCGTGGCTCCTTCTTCAGCGGCAAGAAGAATACTGCAGTCGAAGCTGTCACCTGCAACTACCCGCATTCCTCTGTGGTGCTGGGAGAGGGGTGTAATGGGCGGGAAAATGCATTTTTAAATAAAATATTGGATTTAGAATTAGGTAATGTGGAAATAAATAATGGTAATATGTAGTGTATGAGAATATATAGTGTAATTTGAATCTATACTGTGTGTGTGTGTGTGTGTGTGAGGGTGAGTGAGGGTGTGTTTATGTGTGTGGGTGTGCATGTTTGTGAGGGGTGTGTTGGTGAGAGTATGAAAAACAGATAGATATATATGTATATATTAAAAGGGTGTATACTTTAAGATGGAATGTGTCTGTATCGGTATATATTAGTGTTGAATATTCAGGCCTTTGCCATGGCAAGCTCCAAGTACCCAAATATGTCCCAGTTCCCATGTTTTGAGCTTTATTTCAGGCGTGTTCTCTGGGAAGGCCTTTACCACCTTAACCGTAAAACAATCGTTAAAGAGTTTTCCATGCGACCGAGCGTGGAGTGGAATCGGAAGATTAGACAGATCGTTTCTCACTGAGAATCTGTGATTATTCATCCTCAATCTTAGAGCGTTGGTGGTTTCCCCAATGTAAAACGCCTCACAGAACTTGCATTGAAGATAGTAGATGCAATTTTGCGAATTGCAATCTGCATGCGATTTGATCGAATAATTTTCGGTT